>QANY01000103.1:0-203581 GCA_003255025.1 Datisca glomerata | reverse complement strand
GTGGGTAATGAGAGTCATAGATAGGAAGAATTGTTTGTTGATTGGCAAAAGCTCTGCAAGATGGAAGCTATAACAAGGGAGTCATCATCTTCATTTGCACTTATCTCTGATAAAAGTGGGTCATCATTTTCCAACTCTGGTGTGGGCGGTGGCGGCGGAGGTAGTGGAGACACTGGAGGTTGATGCGGATTAGTCAATACAAAAGGGTAATGAAAATTAGTACGAGCGTGTTGAATGCCACAAATAGAGATGGAGGAAAGATCATAAGCTATTGCTGCTTCTTCTGCAGTGTCGAACGTGCCTAGCCAATGTCTTTCTTTAGTAAAAGGGTTACGAATCTCAGCAGCATATCTCCCCCACGGCCGTCGTCGGACTCCTAGATATCTAGTAGATTGTCTGGAGCTTCTTCTTCTTGGATTCTTGAATGGCAATGGCAAATGGAGGGAATTTTCCATTTGAATGTAACTAATTAAAGGCTTTAGCTAACGTAGTAAATGAGATAGAAAGGTGAGAGAAGGAAAATACACTCATAAGTAGCTAGCTTTTGTATGAATATGAAAATTTAAGTGACTATTTTCTCAATATAATAATATAATATGATCCCCACTATGATCGAGATTGGGAGTAAATTATTAGTTTTAAGAGCCATTCAAGAGATTAATTTAACTTTTGGTCAAGTGGGGCAGGTAGATTATGGGGCATGGACCAAAATTAAAAGTTTAAGTAATATTCTTATGCTTGTTAATTGATTACATTCAAATGGAAGATTCTACCTTATTTTCCTCATCATTGACAGTAATGGGGTGAGCATATTGCGGAAATTAATGGAATTAATGATCCACCATTTCCATTTTAAAAAAAATCCGGTATTCCAGTCTAAAGATGACAAAAATCGTACTTAAATTAAAGTGGTGTTTGGTCAAATGATTGAAATGGAAGTGCTAATGAAATGAAAAAAAATGAAGTATAAAAGGGAAAGGTGTCATGATCTACAGAGCGAATGAAAACATTGAAATTTTGAATTAGGAATAGAATGAGATTATACGAAGGAGATAGAGGAATGGAGATTCTTGTACTAATGCAAAAAATTTATTTGTTTTCAAAGAAAACAAATTGATACGTAAAACCAAGAATGAGTATTATTAATGAACTCCCCATTGTATTTTCATTACATTGCATTCATACAAATACATTGAACAAAACACCACCTACCACTATAAGAAAAATGGTATTTTGCGACGGTTTAACAACAATGGTTGTAGCAACCGTTGCAAAAAAAATGCTGTAAAGATTTTACCGTAGGTTTTTGAGAACCGCCACTCAAAAGTCATATTTCATGACCTTTAGCGCCTGTAAAAGATTTTATTAGCGGCGGTTTTTAAGATATTGCGGCGGTTCACTCTTTCTCTTTCACTTTCTCTCTCATTTTGTCTCGTTTTCTTAGGCGATTTGCAGATGAAGCTCAGATCTGGTCGCTTGTCACTTCCTCGTCATAGATCTCGAATCATCCTCGCCGTTTGTCGACACCGGTGAGTCTCTATTTCTCTGTCTCTTTTATGTTCTTTCTCTCTCTGTCTACCTTATTTGCTGCAATTTTTAGCCCTTCATTTCATTGGTTTGGTCTACATTTTGCTTGATACTCCATCTAATTCACATGGATATTGTTGTCTTTCAAGCTTTGTTCAATAATAACAAAAACTCTCTCAATTCCAAGGCTAACACCAACTACAAGGACCTGCTTTGACCCAAACATTCCTATAAGGTTGTCATAGCGTCCACCAACAGCAATTGAACCAACCTGCAGACATAGATTATCTGTTTAAACTTTTTTTTGGTAAGAAAATATATTATTTGTTCAAACTACCCTGAAAAAAGACAAAACCCTCACACAAACACACATTTTTGTAATTATTATACTAATCCCACAAATATTCAGGGATAACACATAATGCTAATACCATTTCTGACATTATGAGTTCTTAGTCCATTTATAAGAAACTTTAATTTTTAGGAAAACTTTGTCATATATTTTGACTCATAGATTTGTCTAATCACAAGTAGATCGGGTGACTTCGAGGTTTTTTATGCCAACGATAGTTCGAACTCAAAATCTGAAGAAGCAAAACCTGAAGTCACATCCCCATTAATTAATAAACTGTGATACAATAGTTTAATAGTGTCTCTGTACAATCCTAATTGTTTATTTAATGAAGTGTGACACAATATGAAAAGCATCACTCAACAATGTTAGGGTTGAAGAAGAAGAGCCTGCTTACATGGGTATTCTTCGTGGTTGCCAAATCATCGCGTCCTTTCTCCCTTTCGTATGCATGGCCAGCGCAACATAATATATTCCCTCAATCATTGTTGTCGGGATTGGTTAGGATTGTCTCCTATTGTGATACATTGTGTGAAGAGAAGTTGTTACATTAGTTGTTAATCCTGTAGCATTAATTATGTTTATGTTTTTGATACATAACCTGTAACTTCTGTTGCCTAGTAAGGTGAATCATTTTCTACTGTAAATATACTTAAATATATCTTCTATCTTGGTATCAGAGCACTGGTCAAGCTTTCATGGCTTCTGCTGCAGATTCTTCGTAAAACAGTGACCACGCTGAAGGCTCCCAACGCCAAAATCTAGACCTGAACCTCTTTGCCAACACCCTGCGCACCATTCTTTCAATCAAGCTTGACAAAGATAATTATATCCTATTGAAATCCCATGTGGTTCCAGTGATTATTGGCCATGGCCTTACTGATTTTATCACGAACCCAGGAACAAGACCACTCAGATTCCTAGAAGATGGTACCACCAACCCAGATTAATGTTGATCATCGCAGTGCGTGCGCAGCGAAAGCGTGAAAACCCGTGACTTTTTAAAAGATTAAACTTTTAATAAAGATCAAATCTTTTAATAAAACAAAACTTTTGCAACGCCACGATAACCAAATAAAAACTTTTATTGAAAATCTTTTTCAATCAGTTTGAATTCATTATATATTTATAAGTTATATCAACAACAAACAAGGTTAGGAATCATATACCTCTTGTAGTCTATATCAAGTGTCCTTGCAAAAACCGATCGATCCTCCATTCCCGTAAAATTGTTTTGACGATCAGTAGACTCCGAGATCCACACCAAGATCTTTCAAGTCAATCATGAACACACTAGGACTTGTGTTGGCAAATAGAATATTACAAGACACTTTTTACTGAGAAAGACTTCAGTGAGACGATTCTCTAAAAGAACGTGATGATTATTCTTTTAGAGATTTGATTAACGTTTAATCACAGAAGAAAATCTCTCTAACACCAATCGTGTTCTCAATTTAACTCTCGATTGACGAACTGATGATCTGATCAGCTGATTCTCTCCTCTTCTTTCAACAACTTAGGTCCTTAGAATAATATTTGTATATATTCTAGATAGTGGCATATCAAATGTTTAAGATAAACTGAAATAAAATTTAATTGTAAAATTACCAATTGCAGTGGGACCTAGTGCAATTGTGCACAACTGCAGTGCCACATGACACTACACTGTTGCACACTCACTATTGTAGTACCACGTGGCACCACAGTAGTTCATGTCAATTTCTGATACCCTATAAATGATTGACATGTGACAATTACTGTGAATTAAATATTTATTTTAATCAGAAAATTATCTAGATATCGGTTAATTCAAAGTTAACATATCTGATTATTTCTATCAACTAACTTATCTGTTATTTTACAAATAACAGAATTAGTTGATTTAAATTATTATCTACTAATAATTTAATTATCTAATTTCACAAATTAGATATTCTATCTTACTTATCGATAATAAAAAATTGATAATTATATATATATATATATATATATAATTCAATTAATTAATCACACATAAGTATGTACTTGTCCTAGAATAAAAATTTCTTTTGCAAGTCAGTCATTTTCTCATGTCCTGAAATATTCACACCCTATACAGCGTAGTATAGAGGTAATTTAGGAACCATGGACCTACAATCCTAAGCTCCAATAAACCAGATTATTAATTAAACTCTTTAATTAAATAATCTTATTTATTAATTTCATTATTACTTCATTATAAATATGGAATTGCACTTTTAAAGATTATAAAATATATTTACAGAATATTCTCATGTAGGCCACTGACATAATCATTTGATGTAGTTCTGTCCTCCAATTATTTGTTCGTAAATTAGAACTGATCAAAATTACCATTTTACCCTTCTAATTACATCTCGATCCTTATGTATCATAAATCCACTAGTAAATGACTAATTTATAATCTTATTTAAAATTGAGTTTAATAAACATTCAATTCTAAAATTAACACTTAAAAAAATCAATATACGATACGTTAGAAAAAGTTCGATTCCAAATCTTGTAAGATCTGCCTCCAACCACCCACATCACTGAATTTCCAAAATAAAAATCACTAGCACGATTAACAAGCAGACCTTAACCAGTGAATCAAAAGATCCCTTATACATGCATAAGAGTTCATGACTACATAGGATTCAAGCTAATCTATATATGATCAACGAATTGATGTGTTTAAATCTTTATGATAAACAGCACGTTAATAAAGATATTAATTCACTTCGGTCATGTCATATATAATCTTATTATATAAAGTACATTCACTAAGATGTCTATCCACATTAATGATCTGGATCTTGATCACACACATTCATAATGCCAAGTGAACCGTACTAGCAACTATTTGTTAAAGATATCATACTTTAATATGTTGCTGACAATTTTATTCATTATCTATGATCTTAATCCTCTCGTACTAATACAAGATCATAGTCTCATTAATGAATATGGAATTTTCAGATATTTATATAAATTATTTAACAATAATTTAAAAGAACAATTATAAGAAATATGTAATCCTCTTTAAATTTCATATCAAAATGTTAATACACATATTTTGAGGGCATAACCCCCAACAGTCTCTCACTTGCCCTAAAGAAAATGTGGCATCTCTCTTAATCTCATGTTACGCACGTGACCCTCAAATTACTTTGCAGGAAGTGTTTTTGTAAAAGGATCAGCCATGTTTTGTTCTAATGCTATCTTCATAACAGTCACAGCCCGTCGATGCACGATCTCTCTTATAAGATGATATTTCCTCTCTATGTGTTTGCGTCTCTTGTGACTCCTCGATTCCTTAGAATTTTCTATCACCCCACTATTATCACAGTACATGATTAGTGACTTATCCATATCTAAAACTACTTCCAGATCAGAATAGAATCTTTTGAGTCATACCGCCTCTTTCGCAGTTTCAGAAGCCACTATTTATTCGGCTTCCATAATGGAATCTAAAATGCTGGAGTGTTTAATAGTTCTACAGACTACAGTTCCTCCACCTAGGGTGAATACTGATCAAGATCTCGACTTTCAACTGTCTCTGTCTAATTGAAAATCATAATCAATATATCCAGTTGGGTTCAGGTCTCCGCTTGAATAAACAAACATATAGTTTCTCGTTCTCCTAAGATACTTGAGAATGTGCTTTACTGCAATCCAATGTTCCAAACTTGATTCGATTGATAATGACTGATAATTCCCACTGCATAACAGATGTCCGGTCTCGTACATAATGTGGCATACATGAGACCTCCAACTACTAAAGCATAGAGAACCTTTCTCATCTCCTCTTCCTCCTGAGGTGTCTTAGGACATTATTCCTTGGAGAGGACAATTTCATGTCTGGTCGGTTGTTGAGCTTTCTTGGAATTCTCCATAGAGAATCTCTATAGCACCTTATCAATATAAGATGCCTGAGAAAGTGCTAAGAACTTATTCTTTCTATCACTTAAGATTTGGATGCCTAGGACATAGCCCACTTCTCCGAAATCTTTCATTTCAAATTTTTCAATTAACCATTTCTTTACCTTTGATAAAGTTTTTACATTATTCCCAATGAGTAAAATATCATAAACATAAAGAACTAAGAAAACCACAATCTTATCTTTGTTATATTAACACTGGCCTCGCCAACATTTTGCTAGAAAATATAAGACTTTATAATCTCATCAAAGGTAATATTCCAAGATCTAGATGCTTGCTTTAATTCATAATTAGATTTAAGCAACTTGCATATTTTCTGATCTTGCCCCTTTTGTACGAATCATTCTAGTTGCATCATATAGATGCCTTCTTCAAGAGAGTCATTAAAAAAATTTGTCTTGACGTCCATTTACCATATATCATAGTCAAAACTAGCGACTATGGACAAAAGGATGCGAATGGATTTTAGCATGACCACAGGGGAGAATGTCTCTTCATTGTCGACTCCCTCCCTTTGTGTATATCCTTTGGCTACTAACTGTGCCTTGAAAGTCTCTACTTTTCCATCTGCACCTCTTTTCCTCTTGAAGATCCATCTACATCCAATGGGCCTTACATCTTCTGATGGATCTACAAGTTCCTAGACGGAATTGGAATATATAGATTTCATTTCCTGGTTCATGACATTTTGCCATTTCTCATTTTCAGGATCATCCATTGCTTCTTCATAAGTTAATGGATCATCCTTTTTAGTGTCTAACACTAGGACATGTGCCTCTAGTTCATAGTAAACTGGTTGTCTCACAACATTCCTAATAAGACGTTGCAATGGGGTTTCCTTTGCAAGAACTGTGGTTTCTCTGATTTTTTGTTTATCAGCAGAAATTCAAGGTGGTCTGATCTCATCACTCAATAATTTCTCGAGAACTACTTTACTACGAGGTTGTAGTTTTGCATATAGCCATGCTCAAGAATGGTTGCATTTGTTGACAAAAACACCTTTTGATCATTGTGACTATATAAGTACCAACCTCTAGTCTCTAAAGAATAGCCAACGAATATACATACCTCAGACCTTGAATCTAACTTTCCGGTCTTGGATCTAAGAACGTGAGCTGGACACCCCCATATATTGAAATGTCACAAACTAGGTTTGGAGCCATTCCATAACTCTAAACGTGTCTTGCTTACAGACTCAGAGGGAACTACATTCAAAATGTAAGTTGCCGTATGTAGTGTATATCCCCAAAATGTAAGTGACAATGATGTGTAGCTTAACATCGACCTAACAATATCCAATAAGGTTTTGTGTCTCCTCTCTACAACACCATTTTACTGTGGTGTTCGAGGTGTTGTGAGTTGGGATATGATTCCATACTCTAGCAAATAATCCTTGAATTCTAAATCCAAGTATTCACCATCTCGATCGGATCGAAGGATTTTCAATGATTTACCTAATTTTTTTTCAGCTTCAGCCATGAAATCTTTGAACATTCTAAAAGTTTCAGACTTTTGATGCATTAGGTAGTCGTCAATGAAAGTGACAAAATACGCATACCGACCTTAAGCTTGTACGTTGATCGGTCCACAAACATCACTATGTACTAACTCAAGTGATTCCTTGGCTCTTCAGCCCTTTCCTGTGAAAGGTCTCTTGGTCATTTTACCCTATAAACATGATTCACAAACATGAAGAGTTCTAACTTTTAGCACTCTCAAAGTACCATGCTTTGTTAACCTTTTTAACCTAAATTAATATGTCCCGACCTAAGATGCCATAAATATGTGTTATCATCAACTCTTTATCGTTTATTATTTTTATGTTTTGCTACTTTAAATAGTTCAAAATTATTTAACCTACGTTCAGTCGGTTTAAGCATATACAGTTCATTTATAATTTTAGCATGACAGATATCGAATCTATTGTTAGAAATAATATACACTTTATTAATGAAAGAAACTTTGAATAACTACTCTTGCAAAAATTAAAGAGAAATCAAAGTCCGCAAAAAACCAGCAATATAATAAAAAGATTATCCCTAATGTTTTAGCTGACATGAGCGCACCACTGTCAACTCTCAAATGACCTTGGCATCATCTAACTCACTTGATGAATCAAGCATCTGCAAAGAAAAATATACATGGTTGGTGGCTCTTGAATCAAGTATCCAGGATGACAAATCATATTCCACTAAACAAGCTTCAAGTAAAGGTAAATCATATTTACCATTCTTTTTCAGCTCAGAGAGATACTTGTTACAGTTTCTCTTCCAATGACCTTCAACCCCATAGTGGAAACACTTTCCTTTGGGCTTGTTGTCTTTCTTGTTCTTCTTGGCTTTCAGCGATGTCTAGGCTTTCTTTACTCTTTTGTTCTTACTCTTGTCCTTACCATTATTCTTCTTCCTTTGCTTGTTGTTAACAATATTAGAAGAAGGCTTTACTCGACAACATTTGCCTCATCCTCTTTGGTCATTCTGTGGTTGAGTGACTCAGTCTGCAGTTCATTCAACAATTGGGTTATGTTGAATTGTAACTTGTTCATAACTCAGTTGGTCATGAACGTAGAAAAAAATGGTGTGAGCGACTAGTATGATGTTAACTTTAGTCCGCTCATCAATGTCGCCCTATGTACTTCTACCTTGTGCATTATGATGATCATGTTCAAAACATGTTCTCAAACATAAGTATCCTTCCTCATCTTAGTTGTCATATAAATCCTAGTGGCCTCATGATGACTTTGATCGGACTGCTGCTCAAACATTGCCTGTAAAGATTCCATAATCTCATAGACAGTCTTCATGCTTTCTTGTTTGGGTCTCATAACATCATTCATGCTTACAAGCATGTAGCACTTCACCTTGTTGTTTGATATGATCCAAGCATCAGATTTATCCCTAACATTTTTAGGACTTTAGCAGCGGGTTCCTCAGGACATTTCTTAGTAAGAACGAACTTATGATTCTCACAAATCAGCATTAAGTTCATATTTGATTTCCAACGTACGAAATTATCACCATTCAATTTTTCAAGAGCGAGTAAAGCAATACCAGGGTTGCCCATGGTAGACATAATATTAATAACTGAAATTTAAAACATACATGATTCAATATAATTGATAAATATCTAGAATTTGAAAAGTAAATGTGATGTATGAATGCAATCATAATAAAACAACCCAACGATTAATGTGACGCCTTAAGGTTGGTCAAATTAACCTCAGACTGTTTATGAAACATTTTCATCCTTATTAATTAAAACTTAAATTATCTCATATTTTCTCTTTTAACAATAATGTATCACTTGTTTAGTCAAGTCACAACTATCCATATGAAAACTTAATTGTGATTTTGTGAGTGTAACCCATCATTTCAGATTTCATAACTTCATTTAGAATATGCCGCCTTAGGGTCGGTCAAAACAAAACTACATCACTTCCTCCTATCTTCTTAAGAATTCCAACCTTGGTATTGATACAACTCGAAACCTTCCTTAGAGGGATGAAAACAAAGTCATATCGAGGCCCTCACTGCACCTCACGGTGTTGTACTAATGATGGAGACCATAGGTTACATTGACATGTCAACCTTCTCCCACTCACAATTTTAGGATAATGTGTTTCTATTTTAACTAATCAGTTAATTCTAAATTATTAATAGTTAAAATAATAACCCTATTAATATTTAATTATTAATTAATCCAATCTCATTGGTCTAAGTTCATTTAATTTTCTGAAATGCCTAAGTCATAATTAGGTGAACTTAGATTAACTAATTAATTATATTCATCAAACTTTAATAAAACTCTTTTACTAAAGTCGCTTAACCTAAGTGTTACTATTGCCTTTAGTGTGGTGTGTTATCAAGTTTTAATTAGTTAAAATCCCACCAGTTTACATGCAATTGATTCATAAAGGAATGCATATAAACATATTAGGACAATCCTAATAAATCATGTTTTTACAGATGAGATGCATCATTAAATAAATTTGTGTGGGATTTTCATGTATGGTATGTGATCGATTAGTTCATGAATAAAATAATAACGGATTGAGTGACTATTGGATATTTCTAAATTATAATCCTTGAAATAAGGAAATAAAATTACAAAGAAGACTTCAAAAATACATATTCCCAAATACTGCCTTCTCCTCCTAATGTCCATCTTCATAATCTTCAAACTTTGAACAAAACCCTTTTTAATTATAAAAACTATTTTTCTTAATTAAAACAATTTCTATAGTTATCCACTTTAATGTAGTTGACTTTGACTTAATCAAATAAACATTTTATTTGATTTGATCAAACTTGGGTAAACTTGGGTCAAATCCAATAACCTATAAAATTTTAATTTTTATAAAATCAAAAACTAATAATTAATTTTAAAATTACATTAATTTCAAATTTTAAATGTATAGTTAAAAGAGTTTGAGTTTTAATGAAACACTTATGTGATAGAGTTGGTTGCATGGTTTGTTGAAAACTTTCCTAAAATGTGCCAACAGTTGTCACCGACAATAAGACTCTCCAATCGCCACACATCACCACAGCTGCCCGTCTCACCGCTGACAGCCACCTGCCACGTCGGACAGTCACTGTTCACCATCGGTACAATATCACCAGCACTGTTAACCTCCACAGAACAGTAAATTACTGGCGTGAATAGTATTTTAGCGGATGAACAATGTTTTCGTGGATTAATAGTGTTTTCTCGTGAACAATAAATTTATGTCATTCGTCTCGTACGTTCTTCGTCTTCTTGTGTTCGGAATAATCACAATAATATTCAAAATAAAATTATAAAATTCCTACGTCCCAATTCAGCTTACACAAGATCTAGGAAAAATTAAAATAAAGTCTAACCCAATAATCACCATATAATTAACGATCCATTATTTTTCATACATTCATAAAACATAACCATCCATTATCTTACATATCTCATATTATATAAATAATGCAAGAAACCCCACAAAGCATTTGACATATAAATATATAAAAGACCGCTTTGATATCACTTGCTGGTCGTCGTGGCGCGTGCGCAGCAGAAGTTTAAAATATTAAACTTTTAATAAAAATCAAATCTTTTAATAAAACAAAATTTACGCAACATCACGATAACCAAATAAAAACTTTTATTGAAAACTCTTTTTCAATCAGTTAAATCTACAACATACAAGGTTAAGAATCATATACCTCTTCTAGTTTATATCAAGTGTCCTTGCAAAAATTGATAGATCCTCCGTTCCCATGAAATCGTTCCAACGATAAGTAGACTCAGAGATATACACCAAGATCTTTCAAGTCAATCCTCAACGCACTAAGACCTGTATGAGTACATAGAATATTACAAAACACTTTTTTGTCTCTAGATGTTCTCAATAAATAAGATCTAGAGATTTATTAAGAAGGACTTTAGTGAAATGATTCTCTAAAAGATTTAATTAATGTTTAATTATCGAAGAAAATCTCTGTGACACTAATAGTGTTCTCAACTTAACTCTTGATTGACGAACTGATGATCCGATCAACTAATTCTCTCCTCTTCTTTCAATAACTTATGACGTTAAAATAATATTTGTATGTATCCTAGTTAATGGTATATCATATTTTTACGGATAAATTGAAATAATATTTAATTGTAAAATTACAAATTTCAGTGGGACCCACTGCAATTGTGAGCAACTGTAGTGCTACATGGCACTATAGTGTGTCGTGAGCCAGTACAGTGCTCCACGACGCCGCTGTAGTGCCATGTGGCACTACACCGTTTCACACACACTACTGTAGTGCAACATGGCACCATAGTAGTCCATGTCAATTCTGATATCATATCAGTAATTGACATGTGACAATTACTGTGAATTAAATATTTATTTTAATTAGATAAATATCTAGATATCAGTTAATTTAATAGTAACATATTGATTATCCTTATCAACTAACTTATTTGTTATTTTACAAATAACCGATTTAGTTGATTTAAATTATTTTCTAATAATAATTTAATTATCTAATTTCACAAATTAGATATTTTTGTCTCACTTATCGCTAATAATAAAAAATAGATAATTATTTATATNACACACACACACACATATATATAATTTCCAAAAATTATATTTAAATGTATAAATAATTCAATTAATTAATCACACATAATTATCTCATAATTATGTGCTTACCCCAGAATAAAAATTCTTTTTGCAAGTCAGTCCTTTTCTCATGTCCTGAAATATTCACACCTTAGATAGCGTAGTATAGAGGTGACTTGGGGACCATGAACCTATAATCTTAAGCTCCAATAGACTAGATTGTTAATTAAATAATCATATTTACTTATTTCATTATTACTTCACTATAAATATGGAATTGCACTCTTAGAGATTATGGAATATATTTATAGAGTATTCTCATGTAGTCCGCTAACATAATCATTTCATGTAGTTCTGTCCTCCAATTATTGGTTCGTAAATTAGAACTGGTCCAAAATACTGTTTACGCTTCTAATTATCTCTTGATCCTTAAGTAGCATTAATCCACTAGTGAATGGCTAATTTAAAATCTTATTATAAATTTGATCTCAATAACCATTCAGTTTCAGAAGTAACACTTAAGGGAACAAATATACAATCCGTTAGGAAAGCTTAAATTTCAAATTTTGTAAGATCATGCCCCCTGCCATCCACATCACTGAATCTCCAAAACAAAAGTCACTAACCTGATTAACAAACAAACTTTAACGAGTAAATCAAAAGATCCAGTAGACATTCATAGGAGTTCATGACTACTCAGGATTCAGACTGATCTACATATGATCATCGAATTGATGTGTATTAAATCTTTATGATAAATGACACACAAATAGTCTCAATGGGTAATGGTAAGCAACTTACTATCTCTCACATTTGTAAGAGTACCTTAGATACCTATTTATACCCTTTAAGCTCAACTCAATCCTTAGAGTCCCTAAAAAACAAACAAATATGATAAGTGTCTCCAAACTTACAAGAGATAATCTGATTATGGTTGAATTTTACTCTTCTATCTGCCTTGTAATGGATCTTCTTTCATGGACCATACTTTTTAAAGTGAAGCATAAGGATGAGTTGTATGAGCTATTTCTACCAGGAAGAAAGCAAGCTGGAGAGCTACGACTTGCCACCTTTTCCTACACAATGAGACTTCAAAGTTGTTTTCTATTTTCTTTGTTAGAAGGACTACTTCTGTTACTTTTGGTAGCAATATCGGCTCTAAGTTAGGTCTTAGAAGTACATTGCATTGTACTTCTCCCTTTTCAAACAAGTTGTTTATCAACTATGAAAATGTAACGACCCGTGGAAATGAATGCAATTCTCTTTTAGTTAGCACTTTTGCTTCTTCTATCTCTCCAACTCATGTCTTAACTGTTTTGAATGATACTAAGTCTTCTAACACTACTCTATGGATTTAAAAACTTGGTCACCCCACTCCCAAGATAATTCACACCATTCTCACTCACCCAAACCTACCTCATAGCAATAAAATCACAAATATATGTCATGCCTGTCATCAAGGGAAAAATCATAGACTTCATCACTCCCCCTCCTAGTCTAGAAAATCCAAGCCCTTTGATCTCATTCACACTGACACCTGAGGTCCTACACCCATCTCTCCTTGTGGGAATATGTTCTTCGTTCACTTTATTGATGACCACACTCGGTTTGCATGGATATCTCCTCTGAGGCTCAAGTTAGAAGCTTTATCTATTTTTAAACTATTCCAAAAGCTTATTACCACTCAATCTGACAGCACAATCAAGGCTGTCCAATCTGATTGGGGAGGGGAGTATAGGCCTATTATTTCCTTCTTAGACTCAAGTTGGATTATCTTTAAAAAACCCTATCCCCACACACATCACCAAAATGGTGTGGTAGAAAGAAAACACAGGCATCTAGTAGAAACAGACATCACCTCTTATCTCAAGCCTCTATGCCTATGCATTACTAGTGGCTTGCCTTTTAGTTTGCAACCTACCTCATAATAGACTCCCCACCTTAGTCCTTTCAAACTCTTCACCCTACCAAACTCTCTTTCATAAATCACCCAGTTACTTCTTCCTAAAGGTGATTGGTAATGCCCGTTTCCCACACTTGAGGCCCTATAATAAGCACAAACTAGATTTTAGGTCATCTCTATGTGTGTTCTTGGGCTACTCCTCCCTTCACAATAGTATATGTGCTTGCACTCATCTGGAAAAGTCTTTACTACCATTAATGTAGTGTTTGATGTGAGCTATTTTCCTTTTAAGCATGCCTTTCCCACTCACTCTACTTGCTCTACTAACTCTATAGGTTCTTTGCCATCCCGGCTTATCCTTTTCACTCAGGTTTGCCTGCTTCTTCTTCACAAGAACCAATACCTCATACCAACATCATTCTTCATCGCTCTCCATTGGGTAACATCTTCTTTTCCTCTCCTACTACTTCACCTTCTATGCATATTACTTCTACTACTTACAGTTTAACTTCTTTAACTATGCCTCCAACTTCTCCTACTCCACATGTTCCTCCTTCAAACGTCCACTCCATGGTCACTAGATCCAAAGCTGGGGTCTTTAAGCTAAAAATTACCACTCTTTCTAGTTACCTACAACCCTCTTATTCACCAAGGTTGCTTTTAGCTCGGCCATAGTGGTTTTCTGCTATGAATGCTGAGTTTCAGGCTTTTTAGCATAATTGAGCATGGTATATGGTTCCTCCTCAACCAAACATGAACATTATTGGAAAAAATGGGTTTGTAAACTCAAGCCCTTGCCGGATGGTTCCCCACACAGGTTCAGGGCCAAACTTATGGCCAAAGGCTTCCATCAGACTCCTGGCCTTGACTTCTCAGAGTCCTTCAGTCTAGTGGCTAAGCCTGTTACAATCAGAGTTATCCTTGTCATTACTTTTACCATGAAATGGCCATTGAGACAGCTTGATGTCAGCAATGCCTTTCTCCATGACAACATCTCTGAAATAGTTTTTTTATTATTTGAGTTAACGGTAAGATAAAGCAGTGAACTTGGAGGCCAAACCTATCCAAGGATCGCCATGACTAAACTAAAATTAGGGGAATGGGAAGGACCACGCAATCTGATGAGGTTATTCACCTTATTGACCTCAACATGATCTCGAGAATAGACTTTTTGTTCAAGGCGAAAGCATTGGTGGTGCCCTACCTTTGGGGATTATTCATTGTATATGTAGGACAGAATACGCCCAGAGATGAGGCAAGGGTACATGGGATGCAATCTGCCAAGCGATTTAAGTCTAGTTTAAAGAAAGGAGAATGTAGCTATGTTTAATTTGAACATTACATATTCTTTGCAGCAATTGAATGAACTAAATAGTCTCTTAAATTTAAGATATGAATGACATAGTAAAAGAAGAGCTTCATTTGATTATTCTTGCCAACCGTAATTTTCTTAAAGCTTTTCCATAGCACGCGAGCAGAAAATTCTTTCTCTTTGTTAAATTGATTATAAGCTTTCATGTATTGATAATGCACACGAAATAAGTAAAACAATAGATCACGGCTATAAAAGTGGGCTACAATGACAGCCTCCTATTTAATTAAATGACACATTTGTAAAATATATCAAAGGAAAAAGATGTTGGATGGGGTAATATGGATAATATGTCAGGTTTTAAATAAGCTCTCAGCAATGTTTTACCTACTATGGCAGCTATTATTTGTGTTGTCATCTAGTTTCGTGGTTCGATAAGAAGCAATGATGGGGTGTCAGCATGAAGATGGGGGGTTTTCGATAGCTCTTATCTGCATCTAGGTGAGATTAGGTCATTTTAACACTTTCATTCATTTTTTTATATTGGAGATAGAGAGGAAATCACGTATCAGAGAACATAGGGTTTATTCTCTCTCACCTCTCTTCTCTTGTTACCATCGTTCTCTATCTCAAATTTCTGATCTCCCGAACTCATTCTCTCTCTCTCTCACTCTCAAATTCGTGGGGTTGAGATGGTTAGGGTTTGTCGTAAACACGAATTTTGCTGGGTTGGAGCTCGTGCTTTTCTAACTATAGTTTCTGGCTAGGTGAAGCTGAGGAGGATTTGCGTTCGTGATTCTAAGCATGTCTTGTGTTCGTGTATCTGAGTTCAAGCTAGATTTGCATCACTAGAGCATGGGTTCTAGAGTTGGTGAGTTTCTGTGTTCTCTGCCCGTGAGCTAGGGTTATTGTTTTGGTAATTTATGTGGATTTAGTCTGAAACTAGTGTGATTTTTGGGTTGATACTCTCTATAAAATTACTCCCACAAGATTTTTGTGTTTCTGCCCGTGAGCTAGGGTTATTGCTTTGATAATTTATGTAATTTTAGTCTGAAACTGGTGTGTTTTTTGGGTTGACACTCTCTGTAAAAGTTACTCCCACATGATTTTTATGTTTCTGTGTTCTATGCCCTCGAGCTCAGTTTAGCCAAGCACACAGGAAAAATAAAAAACTAATTCGACCTGATTTATGCTTCTTACATGTGCTAGAATTCCATTTTTTTCTTCTTTCTCTCTATTTTAATTGGGGAAGCGGGAGGAGATCAACCATTAGGAACACACTTTTATGTCCAATTTTGTTTTTCCGCTAATTGTGATTTGTGCAATTTTGAATTATCAATGTTGAGAAACTTAGAAACTCATATGCCAGTGTTACAACAAGTAGAATTTTCTATTTTTTTCTCATCTATCAACATTTACGGCACCATTACACTATGGTTGGGCTTAATGCATGGTTGGTTATACATGACCAGACTCCACTCCTGAATATCTTCTTAACTGCAAGATAGGAATTTCCCCTGACATATGCGGCCGCAACATTTCGGTTGTTAGGTTGGAAACCTCTAAAGTGTATTTTTAGTCACTTCTTTTTTACCATTTTATATTGGAGTTCTTTTTACCAGTTTAAGACTTGTGAAGAGTTCATTGTTTGACAATTACAGATGCTTCTTAAACTTTCCAACCGTCTAAAGCAAGACGATGCACATCTTAATATGACACAAGGAGTTCTCGAAGGGGTAGGTATGTAATGTTCTTTTAATGATATGGTCAAGTATGAATCGTTATATTGCTCACAAAATTTAACGTGGAAGGGCTTGATGTTTGTCTTTCTTGGTATTGTAGTAGATAGTTGGATAGGAGCTTGGGGTTCATCTGGTAATGGATACTATTTTTTCAGCTTTTGCATCGAGAGATTCCTAGGATTCTTTCAGAAATTGTCTCCAAAAAATCACCAAAAAGAGAAATCCCTCATAATAATATATGATGGTATTAACATAGAGGAGGATGATTGAAGCAGCCAATAAAGGAAGGTTTGGGTCTCTCTCTCTCTCAAGTTATAATATAAATTACACATGTAGGTTGTACCTGAAATATATGCGTAATATGGCTGAGAAGATTGATCTTGGGAGATTAGCCAATCCTTCTCTCTTGAGACTTGTAGATGAAGCTGTGAGTATAACCAACAACTCTGATCTAAATGGGAGAATGAGTGCCAAAATTTGGAATAATCTAGAAAACATGTTCGAGGTAAACACAATCCTCGCTTCTTGTATACGCGATTTTAAGTATAGCCCGTAAATCATGCATCGTTTATTCCTTCGTGTTTCAATTAGATCACTCTCTTTCCCAAGGCTATATATTTATATTACATATATGGGGACTAAGAACTAGTAATTCTTTAGTATGATTATGTGATGTATTAATTTTCTTGTAGAAATATGGGGAAGAAGTATTTGTCAGTAGAGTTCACAAGAAACACAAAATAAAGGTTGGAACCTAAAAGGACATCAGAAGTAATAGGTGCTACTCATGTTGCACGCAGTAAGGATATTATCACAAATATTATGGAGAATTTTTACGAGTAATCAATTTGGATTCTTAGCTTGTATAACATTGTGAATGCATATACATATTAGATCTTATGTTGTTAGTTTTGAAGCTCTAAAGTTTGTTAGATTCTAAGCTATACCCACATGTGGTGCTCCCTTGGTTTGTAGTTTTTGCTTCGCAAAGTTGGACAAATATCTTCAAATATGGTAAGTATTTGAACTATTATTTTCAAATTACATGCTTAGTTTGTGATTGGATATACTGTTTTATATCTGCTATAAATGAACATGAATTAGACCTTCTTTTAGGGTAATTTTTTGTTCTGCTCTCTTCGATTTCTATGCCAAAGTCTTGATTTTCAAATTACATGCCAAAGTCATGATTTTGTTATATGATCTAAATGAACTTGAATTAGCCATAAAGTCTTGATTTGGTTTATAGTTTTTAATTGAAGCATGTAGATTTATAGAGTTCTTGGGTGTTTTTTATGTTTGTTACATGTCTAGAAACATCTCATTGTTGATTGAGACTCAGAGGATATTGCTGATTTTAGTCTGTTATGTTTATATGATGAGAATTAAGGCTATATAAAGACATGTTAGTCTAAGTAATTCAATACTATGGTTTATATATGAACAAATATGGTGTAGGGTCCTGGTGAAAGGCCTGGCTTTATATCATGGGAAGACAGTTTTTGCCTTTCAATGACATTTTTTTTAAATTATGAGACTTTTTAATGACGGGAAATCCCTGTCAACTAAATCTTTTTCGCGGCAGGTCTATTTTGATGGGTTTTTTTAAAATGAGTGTAGATATCAGCTGGGTAGATGACAATGAATTACCGTCAATATAGGGGTATATTGGCGGGTTTTCACCGTCATCTATCAGCCCATTTGTTGTAGTGGATGACTAACCTCTCCATACTTTGCCAATTTGATAGATATTGGTTTTGTAAAGTTCAACAGTGAAAATTTGATTTCAGGCTAGAAAATATAACAAAGAGGAACAAGAAGTTCTAGATAAAGACATTCAAATGACTTCACCATCTTATAAAAGTCAAATGTGTTCGACTTTAAAATATTTTATCACAGCCTATCTGATTTATAAATATATGATTAACAACTAACAAATAATTTACAAAGACGTTTCTAGGCTTATGTATTCTACAATAAGGTCATCCAGCTCGAATTCCAATTCACTTCCTAACTAAAACAAAATGTCTAAGAACTACATATATAAGAAATAGACAAACTTAGTCAATTAAAAAACAATAGCAGCTAAACAAACATGTCAAACTATATAATCCTTGCATACACCACTTCAGTCAGACGAAGTGGTCAAAAAAGCTAGTATAAAGGCAGTCTTCTCTGCCAAAGTTTCAAATTTCATCAACCCACATTTATTCAGCAACGAGAGATTTTAACCATAGCTATACAAAAAAACGTTAAAAACGTAAACAACTAAAATTACACAGATACTTTCTTATTTTAAAAATTAAAAAAGAAGTATATCGCCATTGTATCCTTTACAGAACTAAGCATGGACTTAATATTGACAATTTTTTCAGCAGCAAAAGTTTTTTCATGTTCATATAAAATCTGAATAACAAATATAACAAGGGATCACAATAAAAGAATTTAGACTCACGGGAAATCATCTTTTAAAGACTATTTACTTATCCTAAGTTACATTTTTAAAGAAGATTTCAATGATTTTCATTCAGCTTGCCGCTCCAAAAGACACGGACTATTTTCAAATTAGACTGACTATATGAGGACTTCAAATTAGACTGACTTGACAACGGATGGGCAGACTTAATTGATGAAGAAGCGCCCATGACATAAAATCACAAACTGATTGAAATCAAAATCCTTTCTCTGTTGACTAACCAAAAACACCCACAAAGCCTTAACAATCAAGGAGCGGAATAACTTACATGCACCCGATCCACTGCAAGGGAAGCAAGGCTGAGGGTTTTCAAATAACGACTCCATTAAATACAATGACTACTAATTAAGTAAAGAACACCCAGGGAAGTAAGAAAAATAGAGCAGAAATTAAAAATAGAGGAGAACCCTTACCACATTATCAATTCATAAAAGACGGGAATTACAATCCCAACGACTATCCTCACTACCCCAACTGATATTGCATTAAAGAGACGTGATTTATGTGTGCTTGAGAGAGAAATTAAGAACTGGAGAAATTGAAGTGCGAAAATAAAACATACAAGAAATTAAATACGGAAAAGTAAATTGCACTTAAATAAAATAGAGTAAAGAAGAGAGATTCAAGACGCAATAGTTTTGCGTGAAGACTAGACTTTTACATGTGAAAAAAGTCTTATCCCTACGTCCATATTTCAGCGATCCTCCCTTGAAGATTATTCCCTCATGGTCTTCTTACAGGTGAGACCAGACTTTTACAAACCATATTAGTTTATGGAGCCAATAAAACCTTGAAAATAATGCACGGTCAAGATTTAGATATCTTACAAAACCTCTTCCTTCTTTAAAAATGTAGATCTCTCAAATTTTTCTCACAATATAGTTTAGCTTCTCTCTAAGAATTCTCGCAAATCAATGCTAAAAATACAAACCTATCAAAAATTGGCAAACCTTACCAATTTTCGTCAAAGAGGTGTGTTGAAATGAGGAGTCTATTGGGGCATGTATAGGTGTGGAAGTGATGCACAAACTAGTGAACTGGTACATGTGACCGGTTCCAATCATGGAAAGATTCTTTCCTTGATTGGTCAATTGAGAGCTCACCAGTTAACTGGTTTGAGGAATCGATGGGTTGGTTGTGATGATATGAATCATCTAAATTTGAGCCGATTAAGATGCTGAACTAGAGGTGAACTGAGTCTTGATATTTTTACTAATTTAGTCTCGTTTGGTCTGATACGGTCTAGTTCATGAGCGGTTTGGTCTGGTTTTAGAATACTTTTGACATGATGAGTTCAGACAACTTTGATTTAACCATTTCAAGTTTGTTTAATATATTACGTGTTTTTCACAATATGTTATGCGTATCTCACAATGCCGGTTTAAGATATCCTTTAATCTTTTTTCATAAACACTTGCAATAAAGTGTTTCCACTTTATTTTCACTTAATTTAGAGCATAACACTTGAACAAATATTAGTCCTTATATTATTTGTTATCATCAAATTTGTCACATTTATTAGGATCAACAATCTTCCCATTTGTGATGATAATATACAATTTGTTGGAAGAAAAACATCATAATTAAATATGAGCAATTAAGAACTTCCCCTAAGCGTATGCGATGCATGCATTTTTAAAAATATTAAAGAATTTTAAAATTATAAAAATAGATATACACCCTCAATGTTATGATTTTTCACATGATTCCTCTAAAATAAAGATTATTATTAGGGGTGTACATGAGACGGTTCAGGATGAAATTTTAGGGTGTTTTATCATGTCCCAAACCCAACGAGACAAGAAATTTCTTGCCTCATCCCGTCCCATAGGAAAGGAAAAAACCCACACTGGACGGGATGGTTCGTCCCGCTGTTCAAGACATGATGAACAGTTGGGACAAAATAAAATCAAAGGACCAAGAAGCAAAAATAAAAAACCAGAAATAATATCTAAAAAGTTTTGCAACATCAATTCGTAAATCCGAAATCATAATACTCTTACTAACCTTAAATCCATAAATCAGAAACTAACTTAACTTAGAGATTTTCAAATAAAACACTAAATCTGAACACAAACTAATCCTATATTAATATTTATTTTTGTTGTCTGATTAATCTGAGTCGTCGTAAACTAACTGTCTTCAACATCTTCTTCATCTTCTATGTCTTCATATCATCTTCATAGCCAGAGTCATCGTCGTCATAGCCTTTGTCTGTCTTTGTTGTCGCTGAAGAGAGAGATTCTTAATGGCAATTTTCTTAAACTTAAGGGAAAATTGGCCGAGTTAATTATTAATGGCTTAAGTGTAAAAATGAAGAGAAAATGGGAGAAGAAAAATGGGTTGGGGTGATTATATTAATGGGTCACGAGCTGAAAAGAAAAGGGTGGTTATGATTATAATATTAAAAGGACTTGTTCGGATGGGATGAGAACATTCATATTTTTTACTTTAATCTCGTATCTCATCCCGTCTCACTTAGGACATAATAATTTTGTCTCGCCTTATCCCATACACTCGGTTTGGGATGGTTTTATAGGACGTGAGAGATTTCTCGGGTCAGGTGCACACCCCTAATTATCATGAAAATCAGACTTACTAGACTTATTTATGTGTGCTATTTTGTAGATTTACATTTTGATATTCTGGTAAATCAAAATTCTCTTTCCTTCGATTTCTTCTTTGTAATGAAACTGATGCTTTTCTCTCCATTTTTCTATATTCCTGTATCTCTTTGGTTCTCACTCATTTTTGAAAGGTTAAATTAGTAATAACATAATATTTAAACCCTTTATAGATTTGGATGGTCGGTTTAGTAAGAGATGGTCGCTTTATGAAATTGCTTACATGTATAGATTTGTATGGTCGGTTTAGTAAAAGATGAATTGAATTGAACTCCATGGGTTGCCAATAAATAGAACCACAAAGACCATTGAAGTACATATAAACATAACCGAACTAAACCATGAAACTTTTGTCAGTTCATTTTGGTTTTTACACTTCTGTAGTTGGTGTGAAAAAATCATTATTCAGTTCTACAGAAATAATGACAAAGTCTACAACTAATCCATGAAAAATCTACAACAAATCTATAACATATTACCTTGAAAAATGAACATCAAACCCAAAACCCTAAAATACCAACATCAAGTTTATAGAAAAAAACTAAAACGCCAACCCCAAGTCTGTACGAAATAGAAAAACATTATAATTCCTTGATAGAGAGTATTGAGAGAGAGCCGAGAGAGATAGAGGGAGCTCCAAGGGGATGAAGGGAGTTTGTTCTTATTTCAACTAAGAGGGATATCTCATTCATCTTCGATGGAGTAGGAGATAAACCAAGCTCAACAGATATAGAGAAGAGAGCTAAGGCGAGGAGATCCGCAATGTAGCGAGGCAAAGCGCTCGGCATCACATGGGAGAGGGAGAGAACAAACATATTCTACTTAAAAAGGCCAAAATGAGAACCTTGAGATAGTACTTTCTTGATTATGCTCATCCTTATTTTTTTTAGCTGTTATCACTCCTTTCTTTCATGTTTGCTCCAAAATCTCAGAAAATGAAGAAGGGGGAGTTACTACGACGTTTGCTGAGTGTGAAGCACTAAATTTTTACTTTTAGGTTTAAGTTTTGACTTTTAGGGGAATAAGAGTTAATATATATAAAGGTTTTTAGTCATGTAATGGTCACATCAATTGAAAATATAGGAAATTTTTAAGCCGAACTTGCAGTTCGGCTTAAAATTTTTTACTTAGTGTCAAAGTCCAACTAATTGCGAATACTTACAAAACTGACCAAATCGAATAATTTTTTGTTCAGTCCATTTTAGTTTAATCAATTTGTTCAGTTCTGCACACTACTAGTTACTTAATGGCTACAAATTTGACTTTTTCTAATAGAGAAATCCAAGTCAAATGTGATGGCTTCGAAGGTATGAGTAGTTATAAGATATTACTTGAACCCACAAGCAGGTGTTAACATTTTCGATCAAGTCTAATACAATCGTTTGAAGGGTTCAAGTAATTTTTATAACTACTTGAACCTTCATATATCACTGTTGTCATTTTTAATTACGTCAAATATGATTATTTGAATGGTTCAAGTAATACTCATTATAGTAATTATATAAAATATGGTTATTTTATATGAAGGTTCAAGTAATTTTTAATCACATCAAATATGGTTATTTGAAGGGTTCAAGTAATTTTTATAACTACTTTTTTTGTTCAGTCCATTTTAGACTCAGGGCTCAATTACTAGTAATTATAACATACTACATGAACCCCTATATCACTGTTGTCATTTTTAATCACGTCAAATATGATTATTTGAATGATTCAAGTAATACTCATTATAGCTATATATAATTTATATATGATAACTTGAAGAGTTCAACTAATTATAACATTAAATTTTAATAGAATGATTGAATATTGAGAAATGTGCAGAAGGCTAAGGGAGACTTCCAATTCAAATGTGATAACTTTGAAGGTATAAATAGTTATAACATACTACTTGAACCCACAAGTAGGTGTTCACATTTTCAACGAAGTCCAATATAATCTTTTGAAGGGTTCAATTAAGTTTTGTAGCTACTTGAACCTTCATGTAACTGGTGACATTTAGTTGCAAGGCTCAAGTTAGATACAATAACTTGAATGATACAAGTAATTATAACATACTATATGAACCCGTATATAACTGTTGTCATTTTTAATCACGTCAAATATGATTACTTGAAAGGTTCAAGGAATATACATCATAACTACTTGAACTCATAGTAATTGTTCACATGTCACAAATCTTAAGTTATATATCATAACTTGAAGGGTTCAACTAATTATAACATTAAATTTAATAGAATGATTGAATATTAAGAAATGTGCAGAAGGTCGAGGCATACGTTGAAAGAAGCAAGGAAAATAGCAAAATTTAGTTGGTCCCTGGTATGGATTTTTTGTTTTTTTTTTCTTAAAACAATGGTATATTTATCCAAAACATTTTATGAAACAGAATTTTTACAAATTTCGCAAATTCAAGCACTTCGAACATTTTGAAGTTTTTGATACAGATATTACTATTTGAGCAATATCAGGGAACTGAAAAATAAAATGATTGGTTTTTTCTTTCAGCAGTATGGACAGAATAAACAACAGTTATAGCTACTCGCCTTTGTGGTCGTCAAATTCTTCATGATAGCCTTGGAGTCGGAAGCCCTTTCAAAGATGATGAATTTAGTCGAGGACAGAGGAAATAATTGTAACTTAAAGCTTGAGTAACAATACGCACTTTTGAAAATTTATCAGTTGTAGTAAAATAAGGTTCAAAATCACATTTTTTTATCAACAAGGTTCAGTGTCTAATTTTAAACATGAAATAGAGCAAATGGCTGATGCCAACAAGCATACCACCATGCATTTGTAATAGAAAATAAACCACAAAACTCGATATATAAGTCGAACAACTGAAGATGGAGATGAAAAATTCCACAAAACAAAGAGAAGTAGAAAAATTAAAGAATATCATAGAAGTTGGACAACATAATCCCCATCCCATCTGATTCTGAACCACACCAAGAACCAAATTGAGTTATTTGGAAAATTATACATTTTTCAATTTGGCTAAGAAATTTTATAGCCCTTTTTTTAAAACAAAGAATTTTATACTCTTGCCCACCAACTTCACATTATCACTTGCAATCTCTCTCTTCCCATATCAATTCTTTTTCTTTCTCAATGCACATGTCAAATCAATTTAATAATATCTTCTCCTTCTTTATTTTTCAACAAAGTTTTTTCTTCTACTTGAGGGTTCAAGTAATACTTGAACCCTTTAAGTAATTATCTTTTTTGTCAATCAACACTGATACACCAGGTGATTATTTGAAGGTTTCAAGTAATTTTTTATGACTAGTTAAAGGGTTCAAGTAGTTGTGTTTTTTGTCAGCCAATTATCCATACACCAGGTGACTACTTCAAGAGTTTAAGTAGTTATTTTTTACTACTTGAACTCTTCAAGTAGTTATTTTTTGTTTGATCAGTCAGCAACTCAAACACTAGTTACTACTTGAAGGTATCAAGTAGTTTTTTATGACTACTTGAACCCTTCAAATAACTTTTTATGACTACTTGAGTCTTTTTTACATAAAAAAATAAAAAAAGAACATTGAGTACTTGAAAGGTTTAAGTACATTTTTATGACTACTTGAACTCTTCAAGTAGTTATTTTATTTCGTCAGTCAACAACTCAGACATCAGGTGACTACATGAAGGGTTTAAGTACTTATTTATGACTACTTGAAGGGTTCAACAGTGAAACCGTCCACTCTATGATAATCCATGGGTCCATACGCATATATGGATATCTGCCAGCGAGTTTCGCACTAGAAAAGAGAAAAAAAACACAAAAACCGTCACTCACCCATGCCTACACACTGTTAGAGTTATGAGATTGACACGAGAAGAATGTCACACCGCCAACAAAAAAAGGTCCAAATGAAAAGAAAGAGAAGGGAAAGACAACTAACATAGAAGAGGGGAAAATGGGGGTAAGTGACTTCCTTGGGGTGTAGGTAGGGTAGGATGGGGATAGGGGTGGCGAGGAAAAGAATGTAAAATCATGATCATGCCTTTCGATCCAACATTTATTAATGGCAATTAACATTATAGTCAGGGAAGTGCCAAACAAACCCTAAAAATCCAATGTGTAAATTACTCAAATATCATATGACTAGTATAAATTTGAAGCTGTTAAAGTAAATAACAAAATGGCATTAACATACTTTTAGAGTGCCTGAAATGTTGACCTAGCCTCTTATTTTTATGTAAGTATGATAAGATACAATAATATGTTTAGAACATGCAATTTATTCAACTATTATTTTAACTACATTAGGTTAACGTTAATTATGTCCATAAAATAGAGTGTAATAACTATTTATGAATATTTAGTTACTTCTCAGACATTTTGTATTGTTGAATTTAATAAATGAATGAAAGTTTTTTAATTAATTAAAGTGTGCTTATAATTTACTCAAGTCATAGAACTATTATCAACGTAAGAAGAGAAAAGACTAATGGGACTTCTAGACAAACTTTTCTGAAATAGTTCATAATGTTATTCACAGTCTCATGATTGGCTAGGCAATCGAGTCTGATTACGACTGTTAGGTTGAACCAAAAAATGTCGGTCTTGGGGAATGAGAGTGGAGACTCTAACGGTTGACCTAGACATGTTATGTAACATGTTGAATAGACTAGTAACAAATTCATTTGGAGCAAAGTCATTTATCTAGATCTAAATATAATTGTTTACACCTTAAGGACATTTTAGTGATTACCTTAATCTTGAGGTGAATACGAAATTTGATTTAGTTACTTACAGTCTTTGATAAGTCGAATGAGTGAGTTTAAATTTTCAAACAATACTTCAACTATTGGAATCGTGATTCAACTATGTTGGAGTTACATGATTCACAAATATGGAATTTGTGCTGAGATTGTAGAATGTAATAATATCACCTTATGTTTTATTGATGGGTGTGTGAATAAATAAACATGTGCGATACAACTCACTATTATGTCTTTCTTATTCACAGTCAATAAAAGAGTTAAAGAAATAATAACTAGAGGGGTAAATGATAATTTTACATCCTGCTCTTATTACTGATATTCACGAAGGGTAACGTAGTAAAATATTTTATGGACCGTGAATCGAGTGTTGATTCAACATCAGACATATAGTGGAGTCCTACGTTGTCAGGATTAAATAGATCAGAAATTTATGAAGATAAATTCGTCAAGTATTTAAATCATATAGTTTTATTCATGTGGGTCCATTCGGTCTAAGGAGTATCTTATGAGGGCAGGAATAAGAAACAACACCAGTTAGCCAAAAATATGTTTTGAATCAAGGTATACTTCCCAAACTCATATGTGATTGTTATTGTCACTAAAGTAGTGAAAAGAAAAAATTAATCTTCGAATTAATTAATTATTATTTTATAATTATTGGATAATTAGTCAATAAAAAAATTAATTAATTAATTGATGGAGATCAATTTAATTTATCAATTTGGATTGATGAATTTAGACACAGTATTGACTTTAAGGATTTGTAAAATTTTGACAATTACAGTAAAGTGAGGAAAATTTCAGCAATTTACAGTATATTGGTATATGAGCAAATTCTGTAATCTTTATATATTGGTATATGAGCAAATTCTGTAATCTTTATATAATGTATGGCATTAGGGTTGCCTCCTTAAATGTGTTGACACAACCCTCATTATAGTGTGTGATTACACAGAGCAAAGAAAGCAGTTTCTCTCTCCCCTCCCTGTTGCCGCCAAAATCTAGAGGAAGAAGAGAAAATTTTGTTTTTTTTGTTTCTTCTGTTGTTTTGAGAGCCCACACTCAAATTGTTTTGACATCCTATTGAGATATACTTCTGAATCCTATAAAGGGTTGTTAGTGAGAAGATTGATTCAAGTTTGTAGAAGACAGTCAATAGGATTCCACCAAGTCAGAACTTCTCTGATACAAGAAAAATATAATATAATTTCTACCTCTTCTAAATACGTCAATATAAATATGTATGATCATGAAGGTTATATATTTAATATGATTAAATATTTATGTGAATTTTTTTATTTTCCGCCTACGAACCATTCGTGGTTCATTATTTTTCCTCAAAATTTTAAAACCTGATCCAGCAATCTTGGCCCCACGCCACCATTTTTCGCTGCCGCTCGCCACTGTAGGTTTCCTAATTATGGTTTAGAAAACAATATAAATTAGGAAACCTTGAGGTTTTGAAAACTTTAAAGTTTAGGAAACCTTGAGTTTTTGAAAACTTTAAGGTTTTGAAAACCCTGAGTTTTTTGAAACTTTAGGGTATAAGAAACCATGAGGTTTTGGAAACTTTAGGGTTTAGAAAACCTTGAGTTTTCAGAAACTTTAGGGTTTAGGAAACCTTGATGGTAACTTTAGGGTTTACAAAACCTTGAGATTTTTAAAACTTTTGGGTTTAGGAAACCTTAGGGTTTTGCCCAATCTAATCACTAAAAATTATTTTACTTAATTCGGTATTATTTCAACACTAATTGTCTAGAATTTTTTTTAAAATTTTTATTTAAAAAACAATTAATTTGATTAATTGAGTGGGTAATTTATTTATCAAAGTAAAATTTGTTGGAAAATTGAATTTTGAATTTTGAAAATGGGATTGTACTTTTGTAAAGAAATACAAATTGGTGGGACTTTCTGAAGGAGAATGAGAAGATTACATATGTCATGAAAATTAGTATTTAAATTATCGTAATTTATTTATTATTATTATTATGGATTGTAATAAGAAATGAGTCATAGAGAGTTTAATTTCAAACTGATGATTTATTATTAATCTCGTATACTCATATAACATGTCATATAGAAATTGGGATATGCCGATGTCAAAATATCTTATATCATTTACATGCATCATTGTAGTTTAAATTTGTAATGTGTTATAATTTAAATACAATGCGAATTTTACAAAAGTTATAAATTTTAGATTGTGATTTAAATTTTATAAAGGTTGAGAAAACCCTGAGTTTTTTTGAAACTTTAGGGTATAAGAAACCATGAGGTTTTGGAAACTTTATGGTTTAACAAACCTTAAGTTTTCCGAAACTTTAGGGTTTAGGAAACCTTGATGGTGACTTTAGGGTTTAGGAAATCTTGAGATTTTCAAAACTTTTGGGTTTAGGAAACTTTAGGGTTTTTCCCAATCTAATCCCTAAAAATTATTTTATTTAATTCGGTAATTTTTCAACATTAATTGTTTAGAATTTTTATTTAGAAAACAAATAAATTGATTAATTGACTGGGTAATTTATTTATCAAAGTAAAAATTGTTGGAAAATTAAATTTTGAATTTGAAAATGGGATTGGACTTTTGTAAAGAAATACAAATTGGTGGGACTTTCTGAAAGAGAATGAGAAGATTACATATGTCATGAAAATTAGTATTTAAATTATTGTAATTTATTTATTATTATTTTTATGGATTGTAATTAGAAATGAGTCATAGAGAGTTTAATTTCAAACTGATGATTTATTATTAATCTCGTATACTAATGTAACATGCCATATAGAAATTGGGATATGCTGATGTCAAAATATCTTATATCATGTACATGCATCATTGTAGTTTAAATTCTTAATGTGTTATAATTTAAATACAATGCGAATTTTACAAAAGTTATAAATTTTAGATTGTGATTTAAATTTTATAAAAGTTTATAAATTTCAAAACTTGTTTTTTCAAATTTATCAAAAGTTATATTTTTGTTGAAAAAGCAAAGAAAAATCCATTTTTCCAAAAACGAAGTGAGATAGTCGTTTACGTTGAAACGTTCTCAAAGTCCCCAACCCAAAATTGATCGTGACACGCGGAATGGTTTAGAGCCACCTTAGCGGTCCTCTCTTCAGTGGGAGAAACTCGAGAATCGTATCACTTTGAGTCATCGAGTTGCTTAAGAATAGCTTATAAAAGAAATGGTGAGGCAGAACCGTCTCTAGATGGACTGTTAGTTCATAGCAGCCCTTAAAGTCGTTGTGTTGGTTAAATAGTGAAGCACATTAGAATCTCTTATAGCAGCTAGTCAATGGGGCTAAGATTACCAAAACTATTGGTGATTTGTTGAGCTAGATGTAGTGATATCTTGAGAAGCGTTAACCAAACGAGAGGATTCTCGATGCATTAGGAGAAAGCTTGGGCGTTGTCCTTAGATGAGACAAGATATCGTTGTTGACCGTAACATCATGGAAGAAATATTATTTTATCAAATTTTTAATATTTAAGTATTTGCATCATGTATCATACTTTCTTAAATGTTTAAGTAGTTTTTTACATGGCTTTATTTATTCTATTAAGTATCATGTCATTATCTCCACTCTCAACAATCTTGAATGTGAACATACTTACTGGTAAAAATTACGTGGATTGAAAATGTAATGTTGATATCATATTGACGGTAGAAAAGGACAAGTTCATGCTCACTACCTTTTGTCCCCTTGAGCCTATTGCTGAATCGACTCAAGAGGAAAATGATGCTTATGCTTCTTGGATGCGTTCTGATAAGATCGCCAGGTGTTATATATTGGCTTCTATTAACAATGTTTTGCAACAACATAATCAGAACATGGAATCCACCGCTGATATGATGTTGAACATCACCGAAATGTTCAGGGATCAAAGTCATCAAGCCAAACTTGTTGTTGTATGAAACTTCATGAATTGCCGGATGAAACCCATAACTCATGTCAAAGAACATATGATGCTGATCATTAGTTATCTGTATGAGATGGAGATTATGGGAGTTGAGGTAGATCGAGACCCTGCCAGATACTTTTAAGAACTTCAAACTTAATTATTCGATGAATGAGTTAAAGTACTCACTTCTGGAACTTATGAAGGAGTTACAAAGCTACTGAGACCCTATTTTTGAAAGGCAAGAGAAAGACTCGGGAGGTAAACTTTACTGAAAGTAAGCCTTCCACCTCTGGCGCCAAAAGAAAACACAAGAGTGGTCCAAAAAAGCTAAGAAGCAGATTCGGAAGCAGAAGGCTTGACGACGGTGAGTTCAGCTTCTGTTGGGGAAATGGAGCACTAGTATCAACTGTATCAGTTGGAACTATTAAATTTTCATTTGATAATAGTTTTTGGTTTTATGAGATGTTTATTACATCCCAGTTTTTGGGAAAAACATTATTTTAGTAGCTAGTTTGATTGAGCAAGGATTTTCTTTAAATTTCTTTGATAATGATATTGATATTCTTAGAATTTATTGCTTGATCATTACTGCACGCTTAATAGATAACTTATTTTCTGTAAAACCAATAGTTCCAATGAAATGTCAAAGTAAAGTAAATACTGATTTACGTCTCGGCCATATTAGTCTATACAAGATTAAAAGACTTATAAAGGATGGTTCATGGCTAAATTTAAGTGTGGGATCATTAACCACAATGGAATCTTGGATAAAAGGAAAAATGACAAGGAGACCCTTTTTAGCGAAGGGTGAAAGAGCCACTCAATGTCTAAAACTCATACATAGTGATGTATGTGAGCCATTGAATATCCAAGTAAAAGGAAGTTATGAATACTTTGTAACCATCACTAATAACTACTCACGTTTTGGACATGTTTATCTAATGCATCAAAAGTCTGAAACCTTTGAAAATTTCAAAGAGTACAAGGCTATGGTCAAAAATCAATTAGAGAAACAAATCAAAACGTTACGATCTAATCGTAGTGGAGAGTACTTGCTACGAGAGTTCAAAAAGGTTCTTAAAGAAGAAGGTATTCTTTCTCAGCTTACAACACCTGACACTCCAGAACATAATGGTATGTCAAAGAAAAGGAATCAAACTCGTTTGGATGTGGTTAGATCTATGATGAGTTATTTATCCATCTCAGATTCTTTTTGGAGATATGCCTTGGAAATAGCAGCACACATTCTAAACCAATTCCCATCAAAGATGGTGCCTGGTACACCATATGAAAGATGGAATGGACGAAAGTCATTCATAAACCACATTAGCATATGGGGATTCCCAACACATGTTTTAAAACCGAAGATAGGCAAGTTGGCCATTCCATCACAATTATGCCGATTCATAGGATATCCCAAGGGAACGAAAAGATACATATTCTATAGTCCAACTGACAAAAAAAATATTCGTGAACACGAATGTACATTTTCTTGAGGAAGACTATATTAGAAGTGTGAAGCCGAGAAGCACACCTGTGCTAGAAGAATTATTGAGTAGGAGGACACCGACTCCCCACTCAGGACCTGATCCTAATTCATTAATGGAAAAACCACAACATGGGTTGGAGCCTACTGAGGCTCGATGTAGTGGGAGGGTTGTGAGACAACGTGACAGGTACATGTCTTATGAAGATGCCTTGACGGCAGTCTCAGACAAGTATCATGATGAATTTGTTTCTTACTTACAGGCTATGGCTGGTCTTGAAGCAAACTTGTGACAAGAAGCCATAAACATTGGGATACAATCGATGTACTCGAATGAAGTCTGGAAGCTTGTAGATCCTCCTAAATGGGTAAAACCCGTAGGGTGTAAATGGAGTTATAAGATGTGGAAACATTTAAAGCTAGGCTAGTAGCCAATGGCTATAACAAAAAAAAAGTCGACTATGAGGATACCTTCTCGCTGGTGGCTATGCTTAAATCCATCTGAATCCTCTTGTTCATTGCTGCTCCTCTCAATTTTAAAATTTGGCAGATAGATGTCAAGACTGCTTTTCTGCATGGTAATCTTGAAGAGCGCATTTATATGGCTCGACTAGATGAGATCAGGGAGAAAGGCCAAGAAGGCAAGGTTTGTGAACTTTTGAAATCCATTTATGGACTTAAGCAAACGTCCTGATAGTGAAATATCATCATATTCAACGAAACTGTCAAGAACTTCAATTTTGGGCAGTTAGTAGATGAACCCTGTATGTATAAGCTGATACACGAAAGGAGTATGGTTTTTCTTTGTCCTAGGTACTCAGATATTTTAGGATCGAAAGAACAGAAAATTGGCATTTTCTCAAACATCTTATCTTGCTAAGGTGATGGATCTCTTTAGTATACAAAACTCTAATAAGGGATATCTACCTTCCAGGCATGGAGTCAGCCTCTCCAAGGAGAAGACCCCCAAGACTCCTCAATAAGTGGAAGACGTGAGAAAGATTCCCTATGCCTCAGTCTTAGGAAGTCTTATGTATGCGATGCTTTGAACTAGGCCAAACATTTTCTATACAGTGGGCGTGGTGAGTTTTCCAATCTAATCCTGGACTCGAACATTGGAATGTCATCAAGCATATATTTAAGTATCTTACGAGAATAAGGAACTACATGCTTATGTATTCAGGTACTAATCTGAATATGACAGAGTATACTCATGATTTCCAAGAAGACAAGGATTCTCAGAGGTCCACTTGAGGATCAGTGTTCATCCTAAACGGTGAAGCAGTTGTATGGAGAAGTATCAAACAATCTTGCATTATTGATTCTATCATGGAAGCTAAGTATGTGGCAGCTTGTGAAGCTGCAAAGGAGGCTGTATGAGTTATAACTTAAATGCTCTGGAAGTTGTTCTAGAAACTGACAAGCCCATGACACTTTATTACGATAACAGTGGGGCCGTAGCGAAGTCGAACGAACCAAGGAGCCACAAAAGATCCAAGCACATAGAGCATAAATATCATCGGATTAGAGAGATTGTTCATCGTGGAGATGTTGTAGTAACATAAATATTGATAGTTAACAACCTAGCAGATTCACTTATGAAGATTTTAAGCAATAAAGTCTTTGATGGTCATCTGGAGGGCATGAAGATACGAGATTGTACATGTCTACTTTAGTCCAAGTACGAGATTGTTGAAATTATGTCTATAAAGTATTGTGTAATAACTATTTATAAGTATTTAATTATTTCTCAGACATTTTGTATGACTGAATCTATTGAATGAATGAAAGTTTTTCTATTAATTAAAGTGTGTTTATAACTTACTCAAGTCTTGAAACTATTGTCAGCGTAAGAAAAGTAAAGACTGAAGGGTCTTCTGGACAAACTCTTCTGAAATAGTTCATAATATTATTCACAGTTTTAGGATCGACTGAGCAATCAAGTCTGATTATTACTGTTAGGTTGAACCAAATGATGTTGATCTTAGGATATGGGAGTGTAGACTCTAACGGTTGACCTAGACATGTTATGGAACATGCTGAATAGACCAGTAACAAATTAGTTTGAAGCAAAGTCGTTTATATAGCTCTAAATCTAATTGTTTACACCTTAAGGATATTTTCATGATTACCTTAATCCTGAGGTGAATAGGAAACTTGACTTAGTTACTTGTAGTGTTTGATACACCAAAGGAGTGAGTTCGAATTGTCAGATAATACCTCGACTATTGTGATCATAATTTAACTATGTTGGAGTTACGTGAATCACATATATGGAATTCATGGTGAGATTGAAAAATGCAACAATATCACCTTATGCTTTATTGATTAGTGTGTGAATAAATAAATTTTGTCAGGTACTCGATGAAACGAATCATTGAATAAGACATGTTGAATCATTCGAGACAATTCACAGTTATGTCTTTCTTATTCACAATCAATAAAAGAGTTAAGAAAATAATAACTAAAAGGGTAAAATGATAATTTTACATACCGCTTTTGTTACCGATATTCACGAAGAGTAACATATAAAAATATTCTATGGACCGTGAAATGAAAAGTGTTAATTTGCACCAACATAAAATGTAGCACGCATGAATTATGTGTTGATTTGACATCGGATCTATAGTGGAATTGTACGATGTCAGGATTAAACATGTCAGAAATTTATGGAGATAAATTCACCAAGTATTTCAATCCTAAACATTTTTTCATATGGGTCTATTCGGTCTCAGAAGTAGCTCATAAGTACATAAATGAGAAACAACACAAGTTGGACCAAAAATGTATTTTGGACCAAAATATACTTCACAAACCCATATGCGATGGGTATCGTCACTAAAGTAGTGAATAGAAAAAATTAATGTTCAAATTCATTAATTGTTATTTTTAATTATTGGACAATTAGTAAATACATGAAATTAATTAATCAATTAATGGAGATCATCTTTATATAAGGGATGACATTAAGGTTGCTTCCTTAAGTGTGTTGACACAACTCTGATCACAGTGTTTGATTACAAAGAGCAAATAAAGCAGTATCTCTCTCCCCTCCTTGTTGCCGCCGAAATCTAGAGGAAGAAGAGAAATTTTGTTTTTTTCCTTTCTATTGTTTTGAGAGCGTACATTCAATTCCTGACGACATCCTATTGAGATCTACTTCTGAATCCTACAAGTGGTTGTTTCTGTGAAGATTGATTCAAGTTCTACGAAGAACGAAGAACGCAAGACAGTCAATAATTCCACCAAGTCAGAACTATACGCTACAAGAAAGGTATACTACTATTTTCACATCTTCTAAATACGTCAATCTAAATATGCATGATCATAAAAGGTTTTATATTTAATATGATTAAATAGTTTATGTGAATTTTTTTTATTTTTCATCCATAAACCGTTCGTGGTTCATTATTTTTCCTCAAATTTTTTAAACTTGATCCAACAGTCTTGACATCAAAGACCTTTGCATTCTTAATAAGGCCATGTTGAAAAAACTAATTGGAGGTCGTTCACTGGGAACTCTTTGGTTTACACTTATATTTGTACTCGTTACTTCGCACAATATTATCGGTCGAGATCTTGGTATATTTCTTCTTCTGTCTGGACTGACCTAATATATCATTATGATCTTTTAATGCTTGAATCTAGATGGTTGGTTGGTCATCATCCCAAGGTTCATTACATCCTCATTTGGATTCTCTTGTGAGACCTCATTTGGATTCTCTTGTGAGAGATGTGTACACTGATCTAGGGGGCTGGAGTCTTCTTATGTCCTCTCGTTCTTTTCATCCAGCACTCACTTTAGAGATTGAGGCAATGGTAGTTAGCTCTGATGGAGACTCGCTAGTTTGGACAAGTTCTTTGGATGGTGTTGTTTTTGTAAGGGTTCACATTTCTCTGTTACTGAGGTTAGTCATTATGTTAGTTAGGGTAAGCATATTTGGAAGCCATTTATTCCACCCTCGTGGCCTATCCTCACAAGGTGCTTGTTACATGGAAAGATGCCTACTAATTCTGCCTTGCGTGCTCGTGGTTTTATTTTTCCTTCCCGGTGTCTTCTTTGTTGTGTGACGGAAGAGGATTTACATCATCTCTTTATAGAATGTCCTTTTTCTCATCGACTATGGGATGCAATGTTGGTTGTTTTTAGGAAAGATATCAAGTTTGATAGTACTTTCTTAGATTTTTGGCAGACGGCGATGAAGGTATCGTTTAGCACATAATTGAAGACTCTATGGCAATCTCCGTGTTAACACATCATATGATTTCTTCCTTATATAATTTCTAAACTCTTCAGCATAAAATTCCCAGATAACCATGTGATGGTTATCGTTATCGAAATTAAAGACATTTTAGTTTCAATAGTTGCCCAAATCTTACTGAATTTGATGTGAAGTGAACTCCATAATAGTGTAACAAGGAGAAGGGTACAAATGAGAGAATACTATTAATTAGAAAACAACAAAAGAAGTACAATACAGATCAAACAAAAATAGAGGAAGTCCATGCCATGAATATGCAAAAGACGTATTTACCACGCATGTTTGGTGCTCTGGAAAAGAGATGCATTCTCCGCATACGGGAACTTTGTGCACGAACAGTATAACTTAGTAGCCTGAACATCAAAAGCACATCTTACATTATTATTCAAGTTTAATATGAAACGGTACATAGCAATAAAAAGTTGGTCGATCCCCCTATGAATCATTATCCAGCAGTGTAAATCTTAGAAAAATCAAATGAAGCATTAAAGCCAAAATGTCAATACGTCAACTAGCTAAAAGAAGCAGAGATGTAATGATATCCTCGTAATTTCAGATGAACGAAAATTCATCAATAGATCTAGGTAATCATAATTACATTCATTTTACTTTGTACGAAATATTCATAAACATACAAATCGCCCACAATTTCAAAATAACAGACTTCAATCCGATCTAAACCTCAGGCTAAAGTTTTGAAATCCTAAAATTAAGGCACTTTTTCTTCTGAAATTTCTTTTCTGCCCCTCCTGATTAAAAAAGCCCAAAGACCTTATAAAATATCTTTAGATAATGTACTTTTCTCTGAAACTTTCTAAAGCAATTTGAGGAAGAATGTATTGAAAATAAGTTTAAGCCTTTGAAGAAGGCTACTTCCTAAATATATATTTAGATAAAGAAGAGAGTATATAAAGTTTGATGTTACAACTACAAAACTTAACAAATATTTTATAACTCATGTTTCTGTTGTTGAGTCATCATGAGGAGATGAAAAATCATTTTGATGAACCTAAGCAAGTAAGCTTTGAAGTTGGCTCTCCATCGACTTGATTTGTTTCTTTATTTCTATATTTTCAACTCTAACTCGACTCTTTTTCTTGGAAGATGTCGGTGGGGTTTCATGTCCAAGACTTTTATTTCGCCAGAGGACTTCTTCGACTATCTCTTTTTCAGAGTGAGGTGTGACATCATTAGCGATAGGCTCATCTCGTAAAACACACATGCGTTCCTGAGTAATATCACAATGAGCCAAGCTTTAAATTAAAACTAACACTATTTATTTTTAGACAATGAGCATCAATCAGAAAATATTCAAACATGATCATCAAGCGCGCTCAGATATAAAGTGATAACCCCCTACACACACACACATTGAAACTAACACCATTATCTTTAGACAAGGAGCATCAATTCAGAAAATATTCAAAACTCATCTAATATGCTCATATACAAAGTGATAACCCCCCCCCACCACACACACATATTGAAACTAACATCATTATCTTTAGACAAGGAGCATGAATTTAGAAAATATTTAAAAATCATCTAATGCGCTCATATACAAATTGATAACCCCCTCCCCCCCCCCTCCAACACACATTGAAACTAACACTATTATCAAGACAAGGGACATCAATTTATAAAACATTCAAAAATCATCTAACACGCTGGGGTACAAATTGATAACCCCTCCCCCATAGACACACTCATACACACATTGAAACTAACAATATTATTGAAGACCCCTGTGGTATCTTTTTTTATAAGATTTTTCGTCTCGTGTAGAACGTTGTTTAATGAGATTTTTCGACTCTTGTTTCTTTTATTCAACATGTGTTTATAATTCTCGTGAATTAATATTCATATGTATTTTTGTATCCTATTAAATAAAATACCAAAAGGTTTTTTGAATCTCATTGATATAGTTTTTTATTATTAATTATGCATCTTATTAAAGAGATTTTCCTAGCATTTTATAAATGTTTTTTTTACAATCAATTTATATGCACATGTTTACGTACATATTTAATCATTCAAAATTAATACATTACTATACTAAAAGACATTCAAACATCTTTTCATTTTCACAAAATATTAGCCATGAGTACCATCCACAATTATCATATAAAAGTATTAGTAATTTGTCTACTAATACAACGTGCTATTCAAAAAATAAAAAGCATCTAAAAGTTTTACAACGTTATAAAATAACTTCAAAGTTTTATTGCTACTCTTCAAAATTTGATGTCATGTTGAAAACCTTAAAGGGCTTGTAGGTCCTGCATTTTAAAGAATAAGATAATAAGTTTAAGATAATTTCACATTGCTCACATCACCATTTTATACTTTGAGAAAATAACACTAGTTATTCAGTATGATAACAAATCCAATAACTTGCATCAAATATATAACATTGAACAATTCAATCTCGGATAACACCCTCCATTATGCTGCATAATTATAGCAGTATTTCTTCCCATCAACATATTTGCCTACTACTACATACATCTTCAGGAAAATCCCTCAAAGGTAAAAGAAGCACATCATTTACCAATGTGTCTATGTTATTCTAACAACAATATAAACATACCATCTAGCACATAAAATTCAGCTCAAACACCAAAGTCTTAACCAAAAAAACATAGCCATTTTATGTTCTGAATACCTAAAGCTTAATAAAAAAACCAACAATAACAAAAAACTAATCTAATAATCAAACTATCTGAATGTCAAAAGCATACACTATAAGAAATATGGCATTCTACAACATCAAAAATAATAGTTTTCCTACCAACCGACTCTAGTATGCATAACTTGACAAAATTCGACCGAAAACAAAGTCAATTTCAATTAGTAATGGTAAAATGATATAATTGATTCTCAACCTCAAATCATGCATAACCAAACATAATTCATCCTCTAACAGTCCACCCCCCTTCCCTACACATACCCACCTCACCTTCAAAGAATATTCTTGAACTTTAAAACATGTGTTACCATCATCAAAAATAATAATTTTCCTACCAATTGACTCTAGTATGCATAACTTGACAAAATTCGGCCTCAAAACAAAGTCAATTTGAATTAATAATGGTAAAATGATAAAATTCAGTCTCTTAAACCTCAAAACATGCATAACCAAACATAATTCATCCTCTAACAGCTCTCCCCTCCCCTACCCATACCCACCCCACCTACAAAAAATATTCTTGAACTTTAAAACATGTGTTATCAACATCGAAAATAATAATTTTTCTACCAACTGACACTAGTATGACTAACTTGACAAAATTCAGCCTCAAACAAAGTCAATATCAATTAATAATGGTAAAATGATAAAATTCAGTCTCTTAAATCTCAAACCATGCATAACCAAAATAATTCATCCTCTAACAGCCCCCTCCCCTACCCATACCCACCTCAAATCAAAGAATATTCTTGAACTTTAAAACATATGTTACCAACATCGAAAATAATAATTTTCCTACCAACCGACTCTAGTATGTATAACTTGACAAAATTTGGCCTCAAACAAAGTCAATTTCAATTAATAATGGTAAAATGATAAAATTCAGTCTCTTAAACCTCAAAGCATGCATAACCAAACATAATTCATCATCTAACAACCCTCCCCTCCCCTACCCATATCCACCCCACCTTCAAAGAATATTCTTGAATTTTAAAACATATGTTACCTACATCGAAAATAACAACTTTCGTACCAATCGACCCTAGTATGCATAACTTGACAAAATTCGGCCTCAAACATAGTCAATTTTAATTAATAATGATAAAATGATAAAATTCAGTCTTTTAAACATCAAAGCATGCATAACCAAACATAATTCACCCTCTAACAACCCTCGCCTCCCATACCCATACCCACCCCACCTTCAAAGAATATTCTTGAACTTTAAAGCATGTGTTAGCAACATCAAAAATAACAGTTTTCCTACCAACCGACACTAGTATGCATAACTTGATAAAATTCAGCCTCAAACGTAGTCAATTTCAACTAATAATAGCTAAATGATAAAATTCAGTCTCTTAAACCTCAAAGCATGCATAACCAAATATAGTTCATCCTCTAACAGTCCCCCTCCCCTACTCACACCCACCCCACAATAGAGAATATTCTTGAACTTTAAAACATGTGTTTCCAACATAAAAAATAATAGTTTTCCTAGCAACTGACTCTAGTATGCATAACTTGACAAAATTCAGCCTCAAATAAAGTCAAATTCAATTAGTAATGGTAAAATGATAAAATTCAGCCTCTTAAACCTCAAGGCATGCATAATCGAACATAAACAGTATTTTATTATCAACATCATATACTTATATGCTTAGTAAAGAGTACCATATATATTTCAATGAATAAACAAGTAGAATACAGTTCTCTATAATATTGACAAAAATGGAGAACAAGTAATAAAGTAAATGACCACATTCCCAGTAAAAGATGAAAAAATAACTCACAGTTAGAAAAGAACAAATTAGATATCATTTTTTTGAATAGACGTGAAATAAACATCTATAGAGCTACAAATACTAATATTGGGTACAAGTGATATTTGGACAACAACGTAAAATATTACCAACAGAATCATACCTTTAATGATAACAATTCCTAATATCCCTAAAAAGTTGAAAAACAACACCATAACCATACAAAAATAAGTTCTACATTTAGGAAAGATAAATTTAGGCAGAGGATAACAACTGCACTATTCGTACAAATCTTGTATTTTGAATATAGCTCTGACAATTGAGAAGATACAAGCTATAAGAACTACTAAGAGATCTATTAAAGGCTACACTTAAAACTTAAAGAACTGTGTCTCTAAAGCAATGGAAGAGTCATATTTATTACGCTTTTCAAGACGATGAAACTAGAAACTCCAATTAAATTAGAAAAGAATACACAATATATAAATGCCACTTTATATCCAAGACTCATAAAAGCAATCAAAGTCATATATATCACCTAGAGGTATACTTGTGTCATATTGGCTCTTTGAAGCATACTAGTTTAAAATTGAGGCCATTGATGGAACAATTACCTGTAAAATGAATTCCCAAGATAAATCTCCCATGTGCAGGAAGCATTTTTATTGGGCAATAAATGGATACTAAACTGAAAATTAAACTCATTTACTTTACCCTAAATGCACATTAACCTTAAGTTGAAAAACTTTTATTGGTCTCGTCTTTAGTCAATCTTTTCTTAGCCAAATTTATCATCTCTACCCCCATTAACTTTAAGTTGATAAACCTGAAAAACTATAACAATACCAACTACCAAGGAATACAGAGCGAAAAACACATCAAGAACAGTTCAGAAATGGAAATAGAGAAGAAAAAGTTACATTAGGAGATGAAGCGGCTGTGTTATGTTCAAGAGAGAAGCAATACATAACTAGAAGATGACAAATTAAAAGAAAAAAATTCCATACTGAACCAGAAACAAAAGAAAAATTATAGAGTTACCAAGTCTTTCATACTACCTCTATGGTTCAGAGCAAGGAACCTCAAGAGCATCCTTTCATAATGTCAACTTTAAAAGCATTCTTGGTCAGGCCAAGAGTTCAAAAGAGATTCTGATTGGTCAACTGGGGTCCACTAATTTATCCATAAAAGCATATGCAAATCTCAAACGAACCTAAAGGAAATAAAACATACATAGCTAGAAGTAAAGAGAAAATAAAGTAGCAAAGGAGTTTGATATTAAATCGAATAAAATGACCTGGTCAGCGAGATCATAGATCAACTTGGAATCTTCTCTATACTTCCCCATGAGAGTTTCTCTTAATTCAAAAATTGGAGTATCCAATGTGGTGGAACCATACCTCTCAAAGACACCCTCTATTATTGAAAATGCTTTCTTTAGAATCGTCTTTTGTTCCTTTGCAAAATCACGAGTCCCTTGGTGTTTATTCGTATTAACAAGGTTAGAAACCCAAAAAGATGATAAAAGAGAAATAAGACAAATCGATAAAAGAAGCATAAGCATCAAAATAACAATAAAAAGTAATTGAAACCTCGAATTAGTAAAAACAAGGTTTAATAAATTGAAAATAAAAATGGAAACAAGCATTGACTCGTGTATTGCTAGTGATGTAAATTGTAAACTAAGGTGTAGAAATACAACATGTTTCTGTAAACATGCATGTTCTTTTCATAGTTGCTAGTTGATGATTCAGTTTAGTTTTTCTGTTTTAAAAAATTCTAAACGACGATGACCAAAAAACCAAGTATATGAAAAACCATAATTAGCTTATGGTGAGTGAGGTTGTTTTCCTTCTTTTTTTCCTGATCCGCGACAAAGTTCAAACATCTCCTAAAGGCAAGTACATCAATAAAACCAAATTGCAGAATCGCATTAAGTTATTAAAAAATATAATAACTTTTTCTATAGAAAACTAAATACTGTCTCACATTTTATTTTAAAGCAATATCCTTTGTAGTTAGAAGGATAGTGTCTGAATTTCACGAGATAAAAAACAAAAAATCTTACTAAATTACGCAGCTTGGTTTTAATAAATTCCAATTGAAAAAATTCAAGGTTCTTCCTTGGATCTCATTTGTCTCGTAGGCATTAGAGGAAAACAAATGGAATGAGACTTACGTAGAACTGAAAGTAGATTATTACCTTCGGGAGTTTGGGAAGCCTTCTACTTTCATTGTTCGGGAGTTTAGGAAGCCTTCTACTTTCATTGTTTTCTACCATCTCTTTAATTTTCTTGACCAAATTATCAAATTTTGGATCCTTCGGCTCCAAAAAGGATAAAAGATCCTTTACTCATTTCTCCAATAACTCAAAAATTTGAAGTGCATTGCCTCCTTTTCTCAGCAACCTATCCTTGATCAATTGAACAATCATACTAGTTCCTTTACCCAAGACCACCTTCTTTTTCTTCTCGCTCTTCTTTTCAGTCTTCTCACCTCCATTCACCAGAATGTTCTTATTATTTTAAAACAATTCGCCACCCCCAAGTGCCAAAAAAGCTGATATGCCCTCCCACACCACAATTCTCCATATAGTCCCCAATAACATGTTTGCGTTGTGCACAAATTCATCGTATTTTTCATTAAAAACCAATTCCAAAACTAACTTAAAAATATTTCTTAAACTCTTAGAACTCGGGCATTCCTTCTCAAACAAACCCATCAAACTCCACTTTAATTTATCATTACTAACTTTATCCAAATTCATTCTCCCCCGATCCAAACTACACTTCCCCAAGTCCCATAGGTTAGTCGCGAAGGGCAACAAGGATGTCCTCACTGCATCCTCCGTTCCAAAACTCCCAGACCCTCCTTTCCCAACTTTCACGCTCGAATTCAACTCGACTCGTATCTTCGAGTGCACCAACTTCAGTTGCTCTCTCAAACTCCCATGAATTTTTGTAATCTTCGAAACTCCTTCAACCTAAATTAGACCCACTAATTTCTACCCGTTGAGAAAGACCTCCATATCATTGGTGATTCCAACCTCCTCGTTTGCAGTGAATCCATCGCCCGAGTCCATCAAATTGAACGCAGCGATATCAGCTTTTGATGCCTCGCACGATATGGAAGGAATTGCATCAACAATAGTGGACAAATCTAACGATTTGTGATCCTAGAGTGCGCAAATTCTGTTAATAGCATAGTAAAAATGCTTCGACACAGCTAGCTCCTCCTAAGTAACGTTGATCGGTTCAAAATGTATGGTTTCTGAATTCACATTCAGCGTATCAGAAATGAGAACCTTATCTGAGAAGCTTGAGGCTATGCGACGCGACGCGAGGTGAGGGTCAACTTGATACTGAGAGAGGTGAAGGGAGGGTCAGACTGAGAGAGAAGGAGGCTAGGATTTTCTTTCCCTCTTGGCTTCCCTCTTTCTAAAAGTTGAGATAACTAAATGGGAGAGACTGTACGATTTTATTCGCGTTGAGCGCGAATAGAATTTTCACACCCACGTTTTTTATTAAGTCCCACTCCTCTAAATTCTCACTCCCGCCTTCTTTTTTTGCTTTTTTACAAGAATTTTTTTACATGATTCATAAAAAACCTTGTTGGTTGGAGTTTTCTACATTAGGAGACAAAAAACCTTGTACTTCAAACTTGTTGAATGTCATATTTATTATAGTGGATCTTTAAATTTTTTATAATGTCTATACAATGTGTACTTGTATCCATTGTATGTGTTCGTTGCTTCAAATTTAATCCAATCGATCATACCATTACAGGTCAATTCAAAAGTAAAATAGACCTGCAATAATCTTTTACTATCATTCACGTAATAAAGAAAATATAATAATAGATAGATGTATCATTATTACCTATAGCCTATCAATTACAACTGCGAGAAATTCTTCAGACACATTGGAACAACCCTCACATTGATGTGGTATGAATTGTCATACGAGGGCACCAAATTCAAGGTTGAATTGGATGGTCCACTTTTCAATAGGTCTAACAACATAGGGAGGAGGAGTATCGATTGGTGATTTTTCGAACCGACTCACTAACCTCTCCAAATCAATCCCTCTTGTTGGCCCGCTAACCCTTCTCACACTGCCCAAAGAAGATGAATCCCATACAACAACAAAAATAGTAAGGAACCATTATAATAAGAACTATTACAAAGTGTATATATCTGAGTGGGAACCATCTTCATTAGTAGAAGATCCTACAGCAGGATCTAGATTTGGAAGAGGAATATTTCTTCTGAGAGACATTATTAACTTGCATAAAGATAAGTGGCATGAAAGATTATCGTGAACAAGTTATTGCTTACAATATAAATTAAAGCAAATTTAAGAAGAAATGAACGAATATTTTACGCTAACAGGCTCACCGTTACTTTAAAATTCAATCTATATCATCATCAGTTGGTATAATATCATCTGAATGATCATCATAATTAACCAAAGTGTCATATTCATTGTCTTCATCATCAATAAAATCAATATCTTCAATATTACTATCTCCTACACCAATAACATTTGCATCTATTTCAGAAGGTTCCACGTCATGCGTTCGAAATTGCATTGTTTTTTACTCATCTAGATCGATAGATGGAAAAGTTATTTCAGTAGGCCTTATGACTTCATCTTGTTCTATCTCAAGAACATCCCATAAATGTCTATGTTGAACCTTTTGCACCACTTTTCAATTGACTCCAAATTTGTAATTATCGGCATAAAAGACTTATTGTGCTTGAGATGCGAGAATAAAATGCTCATTTTCATACCAAGTTTGGCTCACATTTACACAAGTGAAACCAAGATCTCTCTTCACTCTATTTATTTTTTCATTTGTGTCAAACCATTCATATCTAAATAATATAACTTTAAATTCTCGTACATTCTGCATCTCAACCACTTCATTTAACCTACCAAAAATTCAGTCACTTCTCCATCATGTCCTCTTAGAACTATAAAGCTACTATTTTGGGTTTTCGATGATGATTACGATCTATATTATGGTATCGAATGCTATTGACAATAAAACCAGAATATGAACTGACACGATTAGCTGAACAAAATGCTAAAGCATATAAATCATCTGTCGCTTCTAATGACCCTTGACGACGCAACTCAATGATCTAATAAAAATAACAAAAGTATTAGTTACTTCCATATTAATTTTAATGATATATATATAGTCAAATATATACACATACCCGATTTCTAAACCATTCAGGAAATTGGTTTCGATGTCAACTCGACTAACTCTATTTAATTCTCTCATGTGCTCTCTGCACATACTAATCATTTTATTTTAATGATTTGTGCATAAAAAATAACCATTGAAAATTAGACATAATAATGTTATTGATATACTTACACTAAGTCAGGTTGTAGCTCATCGCAATTATTCAGCACATATCATTGGGCAATCTCTAATTCTTGTTTAAAAAACTGAACTATTTTCTTACCACCAATTGGATGAGCTCGTTGTGTGAAGACAGATTTTGACCCCTCATTTGGTTTGTCACAGTACTCATCATCATTCCTCTCATTCTGCGTGAATTTGGTTTCAACGCCATGGTGATACAATGAGCAAAAAGTCAGCAACGCATTAACAATGTAGGCTTCTGCAATCGAACCCTTTAGACCAGCTTTGTTTCTAACATGTCGTTTAAGTGTATGCAAACTCCTATCATATGATAGCAATTACATTGTGCATGAAATATTTGATGTGTAAGTAAACGAAAAGTTGAGAGAGATACCTTTTAATTGGATACATCCAACTAAAACCAATAGGACCACACAATTTCGCTTATTGTGTAATGAGCTGCCAAATGTACCATAACAGCAAAGAAAGTTAGGGGAAATATCCTTTCTAACTTACACAGGAGCAAACTTATTCCATCTCTAAGAATATCCAAGTCCTTAGTGTTCAATGTTTTCGAGCATAATTCTTTGATGTAGTTATACAACTCAACTAAAGCAGTGTACACATCCTTACCCAATAAACCATGAATCCCAACTGGTAAAAATCTTTGAAGTAAAACATGACAATCATGACTTTTCAATCCTAAAACCTTACCCTCAGCTTGTTTGATACATCGTGATATGTTTTCTAGTGAAGCCATCTGGAAACTTGACCGACTTTAAGAAACCACAAAACTTTCTTCCACGCATGTGGTTTAAAATATTTGTTCCCTTTCAGTTCAAGGTGTATCCCTTTCAGTTTAAGTGTCTTTTGTTTTACCTTCTATATTTAACAATGTACCTAATATATTATCGCAAATATTTTTCTCAATATTCATGACATCCAATTTGTGTCTGATTTTCAACTTAGACCAATATGGAAGTTAAAAAAATAAACTTTTCTTAGTCCAATTAAGACCATCTAAAGGACGCTTTCTTTTTTTTTTTCTAACTTATTTGGGTGTTTTCCAAACTTGACAAATTGAATTTGATCTAACTGTCTCTATGTATCTTCTCCTGTCAACTTTCTTGGTGCATCACGAAACTCTTGTTTATCGTCATGCAATCTACTCCTCCGTCACATATGATCACAAGGAAAATATTGTCGATGTCCCATGTAACATGTTTTACTTCATAACCTCAACGAAGATGCATCTTCATTGTAAACAGGACATACCAAGTACCCTTTTGTACTCCAACCAGACAAATCTCTATACGCTGGAAAGTCATTAATTGTTTACAACACAACAACATGCATAGTAAAAGGTTGCACAGAAATGACATCAAATGATTGCATCCCATCTCACAATTGTTTTAACTCATCTATCAATGTCTACAAATACACATCAATATCTTTATCGAGTGATCTTAAACCATAAATTAGTAACGCCAACATAAAGAACGGTTCTTTCATACACTTCCATGGAGGAAGGTTATAAGGTACTAATATGACTAGCCAGATGTTATATGAGTTCCTCATATTTCTGAATGGATTAAATCCATCCGTTGTAAGTCCTAATCTTACAATTTGAGCATCTTCTGTAAACCAACTATATTGTTTATAAAAATCCTACCAACCTTCTGAGTCAGCAGGATGTCTCAATACACATTCAACGTTGACACGTTTCTCCTTGTACCATCTCATATCGGACAATGGGTATTTTGGTTTGAACAATCTTTGAATTTTGGGTATAACAGAAAAGTCACACAAAACTTATTGGAGAACTTTCTTACCCTTCCCATCATCCATTTTTATCTTGGTTCACTACATTCAGGACATTTGTCTGTAAAAGCATGACAAAAAATTAGCGCGCCACCTGTTTTTCCTTTCCCAGTAAAAATCAGCTCTTTTAGTGACCAACAAAAATGTTGGTCACTAAAAGTGGCTTTTAGCCATGAATTTCATTTTGTGGTAAAGGTTTGGTTGCTAAAGGCCCTATTTCTTGTAGTGAAAACTTTGATTAATGAAACTTTTCTTGATAAATTTCCTAGTATGAAGGTCCTGAGCCCTTCAAACATAGGATCAGCCCATAATATGTTAATTATTTGCTTATCAAGATACATTCTAAGGAAGAACTAGGTTTTAAATTTGAAAATAAATGGATTTAGAAACCAGGATATGAGAATGTAGTTAAGAATGGATGGAATAATACTAGTTATAAACTTGGTATGTAGAAGTTAATCCATAAAGTTAAAATTTGTAAAAGAGAATTGAGTAAGTGGAGTAGGCTATTGGGCTATTGAGAGGAGACCTGAAACAGGAAATTGAATCCGTGAAATTTAAATTGCAATCTTTGTTTGATGATAATGAGTAATATACGGCTTTAAGGAGAGATATTAAACAACAAATTGGAGATTTATGAAAAAATTAGGAAATTTATTGGAGCCAGAGAGCTGAGGTACATTGGCTTAAGTCTGGGTATGAAAAACTCCGATTAGCAATCCGACGCTTTAGTCCACTCAGCCATCTCTCTCCAATTGAAAAATGAAAAAAGATAATTACTATGATACATTACATAAAAAGTAAGGCTTGAAAAAAGCCCTTCTTTATCTCTGTTTATTATATAGATATATAATTATTTAACTATATAAAGATATAGCTAAAAAATATAAAAACTTTTATCAGAAATTCCATTTAGAAAAAGTGAGGGCTCAAAAGAGATATCTCCAATCCAATATCTAATATAATAATATATAAATATCAATATATTCAATGTTAATAAAATCTATTTAAGAAAATTCTATTAATATAAATACGAATACTAAATTTTTCCATAGGTCACTTTCTTTAGAAGGGTTATTAATAATATTTCTAGTCTTAGGGATGTAAATGATTATTAGCAAGAAGGGAAAAATAAAACTACCAAAATTCTAAGAGTATATTTCTCCAAATATTTTGATGAGGAAATGGTAACTGATGTGGAAGGATATTGCAACATATAGATAATAAAGTTATTTCCTGGATTTTATATTGGGTTTCAACTGCTAGATATAAAATTCAAGAAAATGGAGATCCCAAAATAGACATTACCCCTAGAAGAGGATTGATGCAAGGAGATCATTTATCTCATTTCCTATTCATTCTTGTGGTTGAACGCTAAACTAAATGTAGTGAAACATATGTTCAAATGGTGATATTGAAGCTATTTGCTTTAAGAGAAGTAGCCCTCCCATTTTAATATTTTTTTATAGATGATAGCTAATTCATTACTTCTTCAGAAGTAGGTTCCTGTCTGAATTGAACGAATGTACATCTAGATATTATCATGCCACAGGATAAAAGGTGAACTTAGATAAAATTAATTTATGGTTTAGTGGGAATGTTAGTATTAATTTTAAAGGTACAATGTGTAATCTTTTCTAGATTTCCCTATCTCTGTTTCAACTGAATCCTATTTAGGTCTCTCAACTAAATCGGGGTATTCAAAATCTATTATTTATGCCTCTCTTCAATAAAAAAAATGGATAATAGAACTGCTACGTGAAAATCAAACCTATTGCCCATTAGTGGTAAGGAAATTTTACTAAAATCAGTAGCACAAGCCCTTCCTGCCTATGTGATGGGTATTGGGCATAGTGCTGTCAAAGCATGTGCTTAGATAATTTTAATATGAAATTAATAAAATTATATTTTTTTATAATTTTTCTTTTAAATTATTGTTGAATAATTTATATTATATAAATATCTAAAAATTTCATATTCGTTAATAAGACTATGATCTTGTATAAGTACGAGAGAATTAAGATCATAAATAATGAATAAAATAGTCTGCAACATTATAAAGTATGGAATCTTTAATGAATTGTTGCTAGTACAGTTCACTAATCATTATGAATGCATGTTATCTAGATACGGATCACTGATGTGGATAGACATTTTAGTGAAGATACTTTATATAATTAGATTCAATAGGACAAGACCGATGTGGATTAATATCTTTATTAACTTATCGTTTATCATTAAGATTTAATATATATCAAAATTGATAATCATATGTAGATTAGTCAGAATCCTGAGTAGTCATGAACTCATATGCATGTTTACTAGATCTTTTGATTCACTCATTAAGGTTTATTTGTAAAACATATTTATGACTTTTGTTTGGAGATTTTGTGATATGGATGGCTGGGAACATAGTATTATAAGATTTGAAATTTAAGTTTTCCTAAAATAGACTAATGATTTTATTTGGTTTATCTAATCTATTAATTAACAGATAAGATAATTGATTAAGAGATCAAATAAGTTATTTTTAATTAACTGATATCTAGATATTTATCTAACTAATTTAAATAATAAATTATAGGATAACTGCCACATGACATATTAGACTTCCACATATCAATCTCTGATTTTTGAATCAGAGATTGACATGAGTTAGTGTAGTGACACGTGACACTATAATAACACTGTTGGAATATGTTCATAAAGTAGCGTGTAATAACTATTTATATGTATTTAGTTATTTCACAGACATTTGTATTACTGATTTTTTTATGAATAAATTGAAATTTTTATTTTAAATTAAAACGTGTTTACCTGGAACTATTGTCAACTAAAAAAGAGTGATTACAGAAGCGTCTCCAGACGAACTCTTCTGAAATAGTTCAGAATGATATTCGTAGTTTTATGATCGACTGGGCAATCGAATCCGATTATGACTGTTAGGTTGAACCGTTGGATGTCAGTCTTTGGGCACAAGAATGGAGACTCAAATGGTTAACCTAGACATCTTATGAACATGTTGAATAGACCGATAACAAATTAGAGCCCAAAACTATTTACCGAACTCTAAATCTAATTGTTACACCTTAAGGCTATTTTTGTAATTACTTTAATTCTAAGGTGAACACATAATTTGACTTGGTTAGTTACAATCTTTGATATGTCAAATTATTGAGTTTGAATTGACAGACAATACCTCGGTTGTTGGGATTGTAATTTAATTAAGTAAAAGTTGCGTGTTTCACAGATATGAAAATTCGTGGTTGGATTGTGAAAGCAACAGTATCACCTTATGCTTTATTGATGGGTGCGTGAATAAATTAACTTGGCCAAGTATTCTATAAAATGAGTCATTGAATAAGACTTGTGAATTGTACAAAACAATCCACTATAATGTATTTCTTATTCACAGTCAATAAAGGAGTTAAGCAAATAATAATAAGAGGGGTTGTAAAATGTTAATTTTACATTCCACTCTTGTTACTGATATTTGTGATGGGTATTATGCTAAAATATTCTGTGGATCGAGAAAATAAATAGAGTTTATTTACTCCAACGAAAAATGTAGAATGCATGAATCGAGAGTTGATGCTGCATCGAACCTATAGTAGAGTCGTACAGTGTCAAGATTAAATAGGTCAGGAATTTGTGGAGATACATTCGCCAGGTATTTAAATCCTAAGCTTTGTTCATGTAGATTCATTCGGCCTCAGAAATAGTTCAAAGAACATGAATAGAAAGACGAACTAAGTTGGACCAAAATGTTTTATGGTGCTAAAGCATATTTCCGAACACCTATATGTGATAGCTGATGTCATTTAAGTTAGTTAAGTGTAATTGTTGTATTGAATTAATTATTTTTTATTTTCTAATTATTAGATAATTAGTTAAATAAAATAAACCAATTAATTAAATGATAATGATCAATTATATTTATGAATTGGATTGATGAATTTTGATACAACTAAAACTCTAGGAGATCACGTAATTTTCGGTAATAACAAATAATTAGGGAATTTTTGAAAATTTTATAATATATGGGTATATTTATATATATAAAAAATTATCATTTGATAAATATCTAATAGCAATTTAATTGCAAAGAGATGATGGGGATAAGATAAAGTTGTTGTTATCAACACCGTAAAGAAAGAGAAAAATGTTTTCTCCTCTCACTACTGTTGTCGCCGAAATGAATCTGAAGAATGAAGATTTGATTTTTTTCAGTCGTTTGAGAGCTCACACTCAAATTTCTACGTAAAATTATTCTGAGATATATTTTTAAAATTAACGGGTGGTTGTTGGTGGACAAATTCACAACGTGAAAGATCAAGTTCTTGATTTTGATCGTAAAGCTTGAAAAACACAAAGAACGCTCGAGGGAGTTCCACCAGTTTAAAAATTCTCCGATACAGAGTAAAGGTGAACAATCATTCTACCTTAATCTATTCGTTTTAACATCCATATATGCATGATCAAACTAAAATTGGTTTGAATTTATTTAATATAATTAAATAAATTGGTTTTAATTTATTTAATATTGATCAAACTAAAACTTTTTGTATATTCCGCCCCCGAACTGTTCATGGTTCAAATCTATTTTTCTTTAATTTTAAAACCGATCGATCCTAGCAATTGGTATCAGAGCGTAGGTTTAAGATTCTATATATAGATAATTAAACCGAACATATCATGAATTTTATGGATATTGGTATATGTTTTTAAGGTAGATTCAAAATTATTTTGAATATATTTTGTGATTGGATCCTGAACTATTGGCTCTAGGCATTTTTTATTTAGAAATGATGTACGCCGAATTTGAGGCATAGGAATTTATGTAATTTAATTATTGCAATTGTTGTAAATTTTAAATTCTTTATAGATTCATCGTCCCCTCGAAATCGTTGCCAGAATCGCTCGAAATTGCCACTGAGAAGACACCGGAAAACGCTAATGTTCACACCGGTATTGTTCATGCTGGTACTGTTCACCGATGGTACTGTTTGCCACTGGCCGCCGCTCACTGCTGCTGTCATGTGTTGTCCCTTGGACGGTAGAGTCCTAATGGGATTAGGAAACCTACAAGTTTTAGAAACCCATGGTTTTAAGAAACCAAAGGTTTTTGAAATTCAAATTTTGAAATATGATTTCAAAATCAATTTTAGTCCATTATTTAATTTTTATTTAATTTGGTTAATTTTTCAACACTTGTATAATTATCATTTATTTTAAAATTGTTTTAAAAATAAATCAATTTACTAGATACTTGGTAATTTGTTTATCAAAGTAAAAATATTTTGAAAAAATAAAAATTGAAAATTATTTTTAAAAATAGGACTAATATTTTTAAAGTGTTTCAAAATGGTGAAACAATATGGAGACGAAAAAGTAAATTGCAGACGCCATGGAGATTAGTTCATAAATTAATTTGTAATTTATTTATAACTCTTTTATGGGTTGTAATTAGAAATGAGCCAAGAGAGAGTTTAAATTTAAATGTATGATTTAATTTTCATTGCGCATCATCATATAACATGCCATACAGATTAGGAATGTGCCAATATCAAATTTCCATATAGCATGTACATGCATCATTGTAGATTAATTGGTAATGGTTATTATTTAATTACAATGTGAAATTTATAATGGTTATGATTTGAAATTGGGATTTAAAATTTATAAAGGATTTATAATTTTCATAACGTTTTTCAAATTAATAAAAAGTTATGTTTTTTGAAAAATAACTAAAAAATCCAATTTTTTCAAAAACTAAGTGGGAGGGTTATTTACGTTGAAATGTTCCCAAAGTCTCCAACGCAAACTTGATTGTGCTACAAGGAAGGGTTATAATCGCCCATACTGATCCTCACTTGCATGTGAGAAACTTTGAAATCGTGGTGCTTTGAGTCATCGAGTTGCTTCACAAGCTAACACTTCTAAAGGAAGTGATGGGGCATGACCGTCCCAAAGATGGACTGTTAGTCCATAGCAACCATTAAGAGTCGATGCGTTGGTTAAACACTTAGACTGAAGCACATTGGATTCCCTCCATAGGGGCTAGTCAATGGGGCCAAGGTGACCAAAATCATTGATAATTGGTTAAGCTAGATGTGGAGACATTTGATTTTTAACTAAACAAGAGAGTCTCGATGAGATAGGAGACAGTTTGGACTTCATCCCTCGATGAGACAAGCTATAGTTTTTTTATCGTAACATCATGGATGAAATATTTTTTAATGGATTTTAAAATATTTAGTAGTTTTATCATGCATCATATTTTCCTAAACAATTAAGCATTTATTTACACTACTTTTTATTTTTTTCTTTTCAGTGATCATGTCGTTATCCCCTCTCTCAACTATTCTTCGTGTGAACAAATTCAATGGTGAAAGTTATGTGGATTAGAAATGAAATCTTGATATCGTGCTAATGGTAGAAAAGCACGAATTCATGCTCACATTATCCTTGTCCTCTTGAGCTTATTGCTAATTAACTCAAGAGGAAAATGATGTTTATATTTCTTGGTTTCCTTCTGATGAGATCGTCAGATGTTACATCTTGACATCTATGAGCAATGTGTTGCAATAACAGCATCAGAACTTTGAGATCACCGCTAATGTGATAGTAAACATCAAGCCAGACAGACAGTTGTGCATTACTTCATGAACTGCATAATGGAACCTGGAACTCTTGTTAAAGAGCATATGATGTCGATCACTAAACGAGGTGGAGATCATGTGTGCTTAGGTCGATGGCGAGACTCAAGTGGATATGATCCTATAGACTTTTCCTAGTACATTTGAGAACTTCAAGCTTAATTATTCAATAAATAAGCTGAACTACTCACTTTCTAAGCTCATGAAGGAGCTGCAAGCTGCTGCTACCTTGTTTCTGAAGGGCAAGAGGAAATATGGAGAGGCTAACTTTAATGAAATTAAGTCTTCCACTTCTAGCTCTTAGAAGAAATAGAGAAGGGGTCCAAGGAAATCGAAGAAGCAGAAGCCAAGAGCTGCCAAAGCAAAGAGCACCGCGAGAGTAGACAAGTGTCATCATTGTGGAGCTGCTGGTCATTTGAAATGTAACTGCCTAGAGTATCTCAAAGGGTTGAGATCTAAAGGTAAAGTAATGGTAACTGAGGCCTGTTATGTAGCTGAATCTACATTTTCTTGGATTGTATACTCCGCAGCTACTAACCACATTTGTTGCTCCCTGCAGGGGTTCAAGAAAATCAGAAGGCTTGTTAAGGGCGAGTTCAACTTCTGCCGAAAGCTACTAACCACTTATGTTTTGAGAAATATTATTTTGTGTGATGCTTATTATGTCCAGAGTTTTGGAAAGAATTTGATTTCTATTGGTGCATTAATTTAGCAAGGATTTGATCTAAAATTCATTGATAAATATATTTGTATTTTTAGAAATGATTGCTTAATTACTATCGCATGAATGATTAATAAATTGTATCATGTAAAACATGTAGTACCCATGATTTGTGGCACTAAAGTGAATATCGATTCACATAGGGATAGTAAAAGGTTAAAGAATGACTCAACCAATCTAACATATCTGTGGCACTTACATATTGTACATATTAGCATAGACATGATTAAAAGACTTGGAAATGATGGTCCTTTGCAATCTCTAAGTGTAGGTTCACTACACACATGTGAATCCTGTATCGAAGGCAAAATGACCAAGATACCTTTTTCATCAGAAGGTGAAAGAGCCATTTAATGCCTTGAACTCATACATAGTGATGTATTTGGGCCAATTGAATATCCAAGCAAGAGGAGGTTATGAATACTTTATAACCTTCACTGACGACTACTCTTATTTTGGTCATGTTTATCTAATGCATCAAAAGTCTGAAACCTTTGAAAAGTTCAAAGAATATAAAGCCTTCGTTGAAAAGCGATTAGAAAAACAAATCAAAACATTACGATCTGATCATCGTGGAGAGTACTTGCTAGGAGAGTTCGAGGACTTTATTTCGGAAGAAGGTATTCTTTCTCAACTTATAACATCTTATGCGCCACATCAAAATGGTGTGTCAGAAGAAATCAAACTCTGTTGTATATTGTTAGATTCTTGATGAGTTACTCATCCCTCTCAGATTCCTTCTAGGGATATGCCTTGCTAACAACAGCATATATTCTGAACCAAGTTCTGTCAAAGATGGTGGCTTGTACACCATATGAAAGATGGTATGGGTGAAAGTCGTCCATTCATTATTTTAGAATTTGAAGTTGCCCGGTACATGTTCTAAGACCGAAGACATGTAAATTGGCCAGTCGTTCAGAATTGTGCATGTTTGTAGGATATCCTATGGGAACAAAGGGGTATATATTCTACAGTACAATTGACAAGAAAACATTCGTTAGCACAAATGCTCATTTTCTTGAAGAAGATCATCTTAAAAGTGTACAACTGAGAAGCATAGTTGTGCTAGAGAAATTATTGACTGGGAGAACACTGACTCCTCAATCAGAAATTGTTTTTAATTCATAATGGAAGAAACATGATAGGAGCCAGAGACTATGGAGCCTCGACGTAATGGGAGAGTTGTGAGACGACATGTAAGGTACATGTCCTATGGAGAAGCTTTGACAGTTGTCTCAGACAAGGACCTCGATGAACCAATCTCTTACTCGGAGGCCATGGCTAGTCCTGAAGCAAACATATGGCAGGAAGCCATGAACATTAAGATACATTCGATGTATTCGAACGGAGTGTCGACACATGTAGATCCTTCTAAAGGGATAAACCCCATAGGATGCATATGGATCTAAGAAGAAAAGAGGTCCGGATGAGAATGTAGGGACATTCAAAGCTAGGCTAGTAGCCAAGGGCTACACCCAAAATGAAAGTATAGACTACGAGGATACCTTCTCACTGATAGCCATGCTTAAATCCATCTGAATCCTTTTGTCCATTGTCGCTGCCCTTGATTATGAAATCTTGCAAATGAACATCAAGACTGCTTTTCTGAATGGCAATCTTGAAGAGCACATTTATATGGCTCAACCAGACAGGTTCATGGAGAAAGGACAAGAGGGTAAAGTTTGAGAACTGCAGAAGTCCATTTATGGACTTAAGCAAGTGTCATGGTCGTGGAATATTAGATTCGACGAAACTCTTAAGAACTATGGGTAGGTGGTTTTTCTAGTATTGTATGTAGATGATATTCTACTAATTGGGAATGACGTAGGAAAATTATCTTATCAAGTTTTGGCTTGAAGAGCAATTTTACATGAAGGATCTTGGAGAAGCTACATTTGTCTTAGGTTTCAGATCTTTCGAGATCGGAAGAACAGACAATTATCACTTTCTCATGCATCTTATATTGATAAGGTGTTGGATCGCTTCAGTATATAAAACTCCAAGAAGAGATTTCTTTCCTTTAGACATGGAGTCAGCCTCTCCAATGAGCAGTCTCCCAAGACTCCTTAAGAAGAAGAAGACACGAGAAGGATACCCTATACCTCAGCCGTAGGAAGTCTCATGTACGTGATGCTTTGTACTAGACCTGACATATACTATGTCGTGGGTGTAGTAAGTCGTTTCCAATCTCATCTTGTAATCGAGCATTCGAATGTTGTTAATCATATCCTTAAGTATCTTAGGAGAACAAGGAATTACATACTTGTGATTCAGGTAGTGACTTGAATATGATGGGGTATATAGATTCTGATTTTCAAACTAATAAAGACTCTAGAAGGTCCACTTCAGGATCGATGTTCATCCTAAATGGTGGAGCAGTTGTATGGAAAGTATCAAGCAATCTTAAATTACTGATTCTACCATGGAAGCTGAATATGTGGTAGCTTGTGAAACTGTAAAGGAGGCTGTATGGCTTAGGAAGTTCTTGAAGACTCTGAAAGTTGTTCCAGAAGTTGACAAACCCGTAACACTTTATTGTGATAACAGTGAGGCTATAGCGAATTCTAAAGAACCTAGATGCCATAAGAGATTCAACACATAGAACATAAGTATCACTTGATTAGAGAGATTGTTCAACGTGGAGATGTGGCTACGCATATTTCGATGGTCAACAACCTGACAGATCTATTCACGAAATCTTTAAGTAGTAAAATTTTTTATGGTCATCTAGAGGGCTTGGGGATAAGAGATTGTACACGCCTTTAGTCCAAGTGGGAGACTGTTGGAATATGTCCATAAAATAGCATGTGACAACTATTTATTTATATTTAGTTATTTTTCAAACATTTGTATTATTGAATTTTTTATAAATAAATTGTATGTTTTATTTTAAATTAAATCGTGTTTATAAATTACTCAAGTCCTGAAACTATTGTCAACGAAAGAAGAGTGAAGATAGAAGCGACTCCTACATAAAATTGTTCCCTGCGGAGCACAACTAAAACCTCTTTCACACGCTGCAGATGTTCTTCAGAGTTAGTGCTATGAACCAGAATATCATCAAAATATACTGCCACGAATCTGCCAATAAAAGGCCTCAACAACTTATTCATCACGCGCATAAATGTGCTAGGGGCATTGGACAACCCAAAAGGAATTACGAACCCCTCATACAACCCCTCACGAGTTTTAAAAGCTATTTTCCACTCATCCACATGCCTAAACCGAATCTGTTAGTAACCACTCTTTAACTCAAGTTTGGTGAACACAGTAGCTCCATTAATTTGATCAAATAAATCATCCAAGTGAGGAATAGGAAACCCATACCTGACGGTAATTATGTTGATGACCCTACTATCCATACACATTCACTAAGAACCATCTTTCTTGGGCGTCAATAAGATTGGTACACCACATGAGCTCATACTCTCTTTGATAAGCCCCTTGGCCAAAAACTCCTCGACCCATCTGCGTAACTCCTAATGCTCACTGGGACTCATCCTGTAGTGTGACATGTTAGGCAAAGTTGTACCAGGAACCAAATATATGCAATACCGTATATCACGTTGTGAGGGCAATCCATTTGGTAATTCATCTGGAAACACACTAGTAAATTCTGCAACTCCTCATCAAATTAAGCCAAATATAATAAATTTATACTAGTCCTTGCAACTAGGGATTTATCTCTTGGTTTATTGAGCACCAACACAATTTTAACCCCTCCAAACATAAAGCTGTAAGTATTAACTCACCTGTCATGGGACACATTTCGATCATACTCCCATGGTCGACCCAACAATAAATGACAAGCATCCATGGTAACCACATCACACGAAACATCATCTCTATATTTTACTCTAGTATAAAATGTAACAAGAACACGTTTAGAAAATGTTACATCACCTTTTTCTTAAGCTAGGCTAGATTGTAAGGCTTGGGATGCTTGTCGGTCTTAATATTCAGCTTCAGTACTACCTCTTCTAAAATTATATTTTCACAATTGCCAGGGTCAATCACAAAATGACACAACTTGCCCATGATGGTACAAGTAGATTGGAAAATATTACTCCTCAAGCAGTCATCCTCCGGCACTGTTTTAAGCGTCAAGTATGACCTCCTAATAACCAGTGCAAACCTCATGTCACCTGTAACCACCTCTTCGTCATCTAACGGTTCCTCGTCAAAACTTGGATCTTCAGTAATTTATGCGTCCTCATCGTCACCTTCATTCATTTCAACAAACATTGCTCTCTTTCCAGCCCTTTTACAATCAGACTGCCTATGCCTGGGTTCAGCACAAGTGAAACACTTCATGGTACTACTGCCTGCACCTTTGTTAAACTGACTTCCAACAGTCTTACTACATGTGCCACCCGTATTAGCATTACTTGTGCCACCCGTATTAGCGTTACTTGTGCCACTAAATCCACTACCACCATTAGCACAGCCCGACTGTTTGTCCACCATCAAGGCTTTCTGATGTGCCTCTGACACAGACACATGATCAAGCATGTTAAGCGTATCCTAAATCTGAACCGTCAACCCCCCAACGTATCGTGCCACCAACTACTCCTCTATTTCCTGGATTTCATTTATGGCCATCAATCGGTAAAACTCAGTAGTATAATCATCCACAGATTTCAAACCCTGCTTCAAAATCTACAACCTTTGATACAAAATATGCTGATAATTATAAGGCAAAAATGCAGCTCGCAGATGTTTCTTCATCTTTTCCCAGGAAGAATTTTTTTACTTACCCAACCTACCGAGATAGCTTCAATTGCTGCCACCATGTCGTAGCCCTCCCATGCAATCTAGTCAGCAGTAAAAGTACTCGTTTGTTCTCTAACACCCCTTTGAACTCTAAAATCTCCTCAACAATCGTCAACCAATGAAGGAACTCTTCAGCCTGAAGACTGCCATGAAATTCTGGTATTTCGGTCATTATACCAGCCTCCCACCACTTGTTGTCCTCTTCTATTGGGATCCTCTACCGCCTACAATGAATTTGTAGAATGTCTTTGTAGTAATCTTCTCCTTCTTCCCCATCTGTATCGCCTACCCAATCTCCATGCATGTTCAGATTTCACGGTTCAGGCGTATTCCATCTATTATGATTCCCCATTATATTAGCCATCCTCTCAGTTAACTATTCCAACATCCATTGCTCTCGTTGGTCCACAATCTGTCCGATTTGATGTCATAACTGATCACCATCATCACGGTCATAAACCTCCTCGAATCGTTGCTGTTACTGTTGATTTTGACGTGGTGCCATGAATAATATGGATCAATTTTAGCTCTGATAGCAACTGATATAGTGGAAACCTCAACAAAACTCTAACAATATGAAAAATTGTTGAATCGCACATGATTACCAGCAATTGATTTTCCAATACTTGTGAATTATAAGATTACCAGGATTTAGGCAACAATTTCGTTGATTCATAGAATACCAAAAATTAGAAATAAAGGAGAACAATTTTCTGATAAAAATATCAAAATTATATAAACAACCGAATAAGATGAATTTATACTATTCTAGAAACCCTAAAAATTAAAAGAGATGGCAAATAGTGAAAAAGACAACATTATTATCAAAACAACTTTCAGGCCTCCAAAAGTGCTTAAAACTATATTTTTTGGACCTGAAACTATGCTGTGGCAGGCCGCCAATTTGATAAATATTGGTTACGTAAAGTTTAGCAGTGGAAAATTGATTTCAGGCTGGAAAAATATAACAAAGAGGAACAAGAAGTTCTAGAAAAAGACATTCAGATGACTTCACAATCTAGTCAAAATAAAAGTTCAAATTGTTGCAATTTGCAAATCAAAATCAAATGTGTTCGACTTAAAAACATTTCATCACAGTCTACCTAATTAACAAAGATATGATTAACAACCAACCCACAATTAACAAAGATGTTTCTAGCTCAAAACAACTTTCAGGCTGAGTATTCTACAATAAGGTCATTCAGCTCAAATTTCCAATTCAATTCTGAACTAAAATAGAATGTCTAAGAACCATATAAATGAGGAACACTAAAAATTAGTCAATTAAAAAACAACAGCAACAAAACAAGCATGTCAAACTTTATAATCCTTGACCAACTGACAATGCCAAACAAACATTTAAACTAATGTCATCCCCACAATGAATAGCATAAGCTTGTTACTAAGAAAATCTCTCAAGCTCCAATACGTTAGCAACTCACACAATCATTTAAACTCATTCAGTTTTAATACATTAAAACACAACTTGAAACTCTTCCAAGAATTGACATAATCACTCTCACTTTGAAAACTAAGTTAGGAGATGCATCTAGAAATATGTAAAAAAAGGACAAAAAAATAATTTTGTGCAGTAGACACTTGAATGATCGTAGCTTTTAAAATACAAATCTAATTGGTTCCATTTTTTCAGATTATTCCTTAACATCAGAATTTTAATGCATAAAAAAATCAAGGAAACATTATAGAAGAAGTTATGGTCTTTCTAGTTCGGCAATATGTAAAGGACAATATTGAATAAATCAAAGTAGCAATCGATGAAAAATTCATACTAATTCACATAAACATGACTCTGTCAAATTTGACCATCTCAAAACCAAATGAATATTCTCATATGACTCAGCTTTAACAAGATCAACATAGAATCTGTCATTATAGCATTTAAAAATATATCACAAGAAATATGATGGCTTTATCTCAATGTATTTAATAAACTATATAAACATAGACCAACATCCATAAATATTTTTTTCTAATGGTTTCTTGTTTGACTAAACACTTCACAGAATTCAGATTCCAAACTAAACTAAAAAAGTAGATTACTAGGAAGAAAACATTGTTCTATGGACCAATGGGATAATCAAAATGTCTTTCCGAAGCAAAAAAATAAGGTGGACGTAAAACCGGGTCCCGATTAGAAAAAGATGATTCAAGACATTTTTCACATGATATTTTACGTGGGATGAATGTTCAAATCATAATGCCACTTTTGCATTATACCTGCTAAGCAAAAAAAAATGCTTACTCGGACAAGAACACGAAGCACAACATAAGAATAAAAAAGAAAAAAGGCCTATAAAAGATAGCAATCACAAGAATAATAGAAATATGATATTCACAATTAAAAACAACCAAATAACTCAATAGAAATAAACAATTACTATACAATACAAGAAGCATGACAGACCTGAGAGGAACCAAGAAACTCACCGAAGATGGATAACCAAACAAACAGTATCCACTTAATCTGTATTGAATCCAAAAACCACAATTGTAAGCGATAAATAAAAATTAAGTGGACATAAAACATATTTACGTCCCTTCTTTCATAAAAATGATCTCATGGAATGAGCAATTTCAAAATTAAGATAAAGTAACATATACAACTTTAAAGGGTGGGCAGCAGAATCAAATAATAGATTTTCAGAAAATACCTGAAGTTCAAGTTCAAGCAAAATTTTCTTTTCAACAAACTGTGTACACTTGCAATGGCATTTTATGGCAGGATCCAATTCACCACAACTAAGCAAGAGATAAAAACTCAACCCCCCAAGCCTTAACTTAGTACGACCAAGATTACACTGCAAAGCTAAGAAAATGTAAAGATCAACATCAATTTATGATTCAATGTAGAAAATCATGAAGTTCATTACGAAAGCATGAGGTTCTTATCAATATAAACTCGTGTTAACTTGCATAGTTTTCATTTTAGAAAATCAAGAAGTTAATTACGAAAAAATCACAAAAAATAATCCCAAAATTCACAATAACTGCATAATTGATTGTAAAGCAAAACTTAAGAAGAATAGAGGTATAGTTATTATTCATTGCATAAGAGAAAAACTGATACAAAAATTACATGATAAGGAAGAACCATGGACAGGTGACATCCAAAGAATGATTTAATCATAGACAAGAGTATAGTCATCCATAAATTCATGGTACAAACAGACTATTCTTCAAGCCTCTACGCACCGTCCTTATTCTTCGGTAAGTCAACAATTGTGAATTATGCATGATTTGTTTCAACACTAATTAGATAAAGACAATAGCAACAACTCCAAGAATGAACTTATTTTATTCAACACATAAAAATAAAAAGGTCAAATGTTTGCAATTTGCAAAACATAATCAAATGTGTTAGACTTCAAAACATTTTATCAAAGATGTAAGGATAGATCCAGGTTAAGAAAGAAAAAAATGCACGCTAGGTGAGAAAGCGCAGATGAATTGCTCTGACTGGAAAATGAGAGGGACGAGAGAGTGTGAAAAGGCGAGGGAGCTTCAAGAGAGAGACGAAGACAATGGAGAGAATGAATTTGAACTACCTCTAATTATTCAATCCAAATAAAACATTGCAGGAATTTGAGTTTTCCAAAAGTATGGTCAGATCACAAAGATTTTGACTTTAGCCCAAATACCTGCAATATAGTCCGCAATGCCTTGTCCTTGAATACAGTTGTTTCTGCTGGATCCGGTGTAGCAGGAACCTCCCATTTTCTAGAGCCATCTTTGCAGACCCCCTAATAACCTACCACACTCTCGGGGAGATAAATTTCTAAATAGAGAAGATTTTTGGCTGTCTCCAGGAGTCTTTCTAACTGAACTCATAAAGATTTGTCTAACAAACAACCTATATATAATTCACAGAGATGTGTCTAAAAACCAACCTATAATTTACAAAGATATTTCTAACTTAACATCATTTAAAAGAAATCTACATTAAGGCCCAAAGCTCAAATCTAATTCTATTCCTAATTAAACAATCTGTCTAAGAACCATATAGATAAGAAACTATCAGAAATTTGTCAATAAAAAAAGACAACAGGATCTAAAACAAACTTGTGAAACTACTATCATATTTAACCCACTGACAATGAGAAACAAACATGTCAAACTTATATCATCCTTCCAATCAATAGCATAAACCCATTACTAAGAACTAAATGTGTTTCACTAAAAACACATTTCACACATCCTACCTATAATTAACAAAGATGTGTCTAACAACCAACCTAAATTTACAAATATGTTTCTAGCTTAATATCATTTAAAACTATTCTACATTAAGGCCATCCAAATTTAGTTCCAATTCTATTCCAAATTAAAACAAATTGCCTAATAACCATATAAATAAATTTTCAATAAAGATTTAATTAAAGAAAATGTAAATAAAAATTTAATTAAAAATTGCCTAACAAAAATTTAATTAAAATAACAACAAGGGGTGATTGGGAAAACTCATCAGAATTTTACGTTACCCTGTACAGGGGTGGATATTGTTGACTGAAAAAGATTGTTTCCTCATATATTCAATAGACTAAATGCAAACTATATATATACAAAACGGAATGAGACTAATATAGGAAACTAAACAAATAAGGAAAGATTACGTAAACACATAAAGTAATTTCCTAACGAATAATACAATTAATCTGGACACTTTTCAACACTCCCCCACAAGTGGGTAGAAAAAATACTTTCTATACCCAACTTGCCCAAAATGTTCTTTAAGATAGAACTTGTAACTCTTTTTATAAAGATATTTGCAAGTTGTTGTCTGATTGGAACAAAATGAGTGGAGATTTGTCCACTATTAATCTTTACTTTGATGAAGTGTTTATCAATCTCCACATGTTTTGTTCTGTCATGTTGAACTGGATTGTGAGCTATACCGATTGCTGTTTTATTATCACAATAGAGTCTCATAGGTTCTTCAGTTGCCAATTTGAACTCTTTTAAAATGATTTTAAGCTATAACAGTTCACATATCTGGTGGGCCATAGCTCAAAACTCCGCTTCTGCACTAGATCTTGCAATTACATATTGTTTCTTACTCCTCAATGTGACTAGATTTCCTCCCACAAAGGTGCAATATCCGGTAGTTGACCTCCGATCAGTGATTGATCCTGCCCAATCCGCATCTGTGTACGCTTCAACTCTCAAATGGTTATTTTTTTAGAATAATAAACTATTCCCTAGAGTTTCTTTAAAAAATCTCATAATGTCCATGTGACATTGCATTGGTGAATGCATATACTGACTTACTATTCCCACTGCATAGGCAATATCAAGTCTGGTATGAGAGAGATAAATTAGTCACCCTACAAATCTCTGATATATTCCTTTGTAAGAGGGATTCCTTCAACATCGATACCAAGTTTATGATTTGGATCAATCAGAGTATCTATCAGTTTACAATCCAGCATAATAGTATCTTCTAACAGATCTAGAGTGTATTTCCATTGGGATACAAGGATGCCTTTTTCCTATCTCGTAACTTCAATGCCCAGAAAATATCTTAAAGATCTTAAATCCTTAATTTCAAACTCATTTGCCAATAACTTTTCAAGTTCTTCATTTTTGTTGTATTATTCCATGTAACAATAATGTCATCTACATAGATGATCAAAATGGTTATTTTATTGTGAGAGGAATGTTTAATAAAGAGAGTGCGATCTCCCTGACTTTGGGAGTCTTTGAACTTAAGTAAAGACTTCGTGAATCTTTCAAACCAAGCTTTCGGGGAGTGCTTCAAACCATATAATGACTTCTGAAGCTTACAGACCTTTGTGATATTAGAAACATTTTCAAAACTAGGAGTTTGATCCATGTAGACTTCTTCTTCCAGATTGCCATGTAAGAAGATATTTTTAACATCAAACTACTACAGAGGCCAGTCAAATTCACCATAAAAGTCAATAGTACCCGAATGGTATTCATTTTGCTGCGGGTGCAAATGTCTTTTGGTAATCAATTTCATACGTCTGAGTGTACCCTTTAACAATAAGTCTAGCCTTCTACCTCTGAATCGACCCATCAGTTTTGTATTTAATCGTGAACACCCATTTGCACCCCACTATTTTCTAGTCTTTTGGTAGATTAACCACTTCCTAGGTATCATTTTATGCAAATTTCTCATCTCTTCAAGAATAGATGCCTTCCACTAAGGATCTTTATGAGCCTCATGTACATCTTTAGGGATCTTTTCATTGGACAATTGTGAGATAAAAGATCTATAATTTTCATTTATTCTATGAAGAAACATAAAATTTGAAATAGGGTGTTTAGTGCATGCCTTAGTGTCTTTTCTAAGAGTAATGGGAATGTCAAAATCAGTATCAACTTGAAGAGGAGAAGGGTAGAGATTTTCAGTGCCTGAGCTAGGATCAGATGATCGGCCCTAAAAGAGAGATATGGTTCTCCAATCTATCTTTTTTTCTTCTAGAGTGTATTAATAACTCGTCATTCTTTTCAAGTGGAAGGTGTACCTTTGCTTGAGAATCATCTATACTGATAGTACCATTTTGTTCCAAACTACTACCAGGATTTACCTCTTCTAAAGTAGAAATAGGAATATCATGTATGAGTGGAAATGGAACTAATCAAGATCGATCTTCCTTTTCTTTTATCCAACCTAAAGATCAAATGGGGGAATAAGACTTATCTTCAAAAAAATTTACATCCAAAGTAATGAAAGTCCTTTGAGATGGAGGGTGATAACACTTATATTCTTTATGTGTATTAGTGTATCCTAAGAAGATGCATTTGGGAGCTCTATGTTCAAATTTTGATCCCTCATGAATGTGTACAAAAGCAACACAACCAAATACTTTAAGGGAAAGAGATCCTAATAGAATAGAGTTTGGAAAACATTTTCTTAAAGTATCAATTAGTGAGACAAACGACAGAGTTTTAGTAGGCAATCTATTTATAAGATGAACAGCAGTTAGGGTAACTTCACCCATGAAAGTCTTAGGAATTTTTTTTTAAAACATTATTGCTCTAGCTACCTCGAGTATATGCCTATTTGTTCTCTGCTACTCCATTTTGTTTAAGAGTGTTAGGAGAAGATATTTGATGAACAATTCGATTCTCTAGAAAATAACTCTCAAGAGTTTGAAATTAAGTTTGAGTCATGGTGTGAAATTTTTTAAAAGTATTTCCTACATCAGATTTATCTTTGAGGAGATAAATCCATGTAGCATGACTAAAGTCATTAATAAATGTGACAAACCATTTAAAATTCGTGAGAAATGGAATTATAAAAGGACCACAAACATCACTATGAATTAACGAAAAAGGAATAAAGGACCTCTTATTAATTGAAGGAAAACATCTCCTATGACTTTTAGCAAGTTCACAAATTTCACATTTTAAAAGTGAGAGTTCTAAACTAGAAGCAAGTTTTGGATATAAAGTGTTCAAAGATGCAAAACTAGGATGACCATGTCTAAGGTGGTACAACCATACTTCCTTTTTCTTTCCTTCTTCAATTTCACTGAAAAGGGCTTGAGCACACACTCCATCAACATCCAAATAGTTGAGTCCCTTTCTCTCTATACCTAGGCCAATCATCTTTCCCTTCATTAGGTCTTGAAAGACACAACAATCAGGGAAAAAGTTACAAAGCAATGAAGAGAGTTAGTGATTTTACTGATGGACAAGAGATTACAAGCTATTTTTGGTACATGAAGAGCATGATCAACGGTTATGGATGGAGTAACGGAAATTTTTCCTGTACTGCTAATAGGAGTAAAAGATCCATCAGCCACTTTAACTTTCTGATGAGAACAATGAGAAAAAGTGTCGAAAACACTAGAGCTATGAGTCGTATGGCCAGACGCCCCCGAATCTATTTTCCAAGGGTCATAGGAAGTTTTTGAGATACTGAGGGCTAAGGGTGTTGTGATTATCCATATGAGCATGATGTAGATTGCTATAATTTTTCCGTTGAATCTATTATACAAGGGTCAATGAAAGTTTTGAGATTTTGAGGGCTAAGCTAAGGTGTTGTGATTGTACAGGAGTTCTAGGAGTTCTAGTTGTTCCTTAGTAAAATGGACTTCTCTTGAAGTGGATGGAAAGCTTACTTAAGAAGATACTAGCTCGATGGTAATTTGAATTTTTTTTTATAAACAGCCCAATAGCCCAGCAAAACCCAATTTTAAATTTTGTCCACCATGAAAAAATAATTCCAAACACTTCATAGCCTAAAAAGAACATCCGGAAAATAGCCTGAGAACCAGAGATCCAAGGAATGGCAACAAAATGATAAACAATTGCAAAGAGAAAAATAGAGATATCACCGAGAGAGAGAGAGAGCTAGAGAGTTGTCGCAAATTTCTGCAGATCTGCAACTTGCCACTAGAACCGAAACTATTCCACCACCGTTCATAATTTCTAGTTAAAGACCAGTTCAACGCCTCTCCTTCGACTTGCTACGAGAGATGGTTGTTGCAGAGGGCTATCGTAGAGAGAGACCCAGAGAAAACAGCACCGAGAGAGAGGCCCAGAGAGGGTTGTCGCAGCTTTCTGTCTGAGAGAGAGAACATGCTGACGTAGAGAGAGACCCAGAAGGACTGTCATCACAGCCTACCTGATTTACAAAGACATGAATAACAACCAACCAATAAATTACAAAGACGTTTCTAGCTTAAATATTCTACAATAAGGTCATCCAACTCGAATTCCAATTCACTTCCTAACTAAAACAAAATGTCTAAGAACTACATGAATGAGAAACATACAAACTTAGTCAATTAGAAAACGATAGCAGCTAAACAAATGTCAAACTATATAATCCTTGGCATACCACTTCAGTCAGACGAAGTGGTAAAAAAAACTAGTACAAAGGCTGTCTTCTCCGCCAAAGTTTCAAGTTTGTTTAGCAACGAGGGATTTTAATCATAGCAATACAAAATCATGTTAATTTAAAAAAATAAAAAATACTGTTAAAAAGGTAAACAACTATAATTACACAGATACTTTCTTACTTCAGAAAATAAAAAAGAAGTATATCGCCATTGTATCCTTTAAAGAACTAAGCATGGACTTGGTGCTGACAAATTGTTCAACAGCAAAAGATTTTTCGTGTACATATAAATTCTGTCTCGTTTATCCTTTTCCAAAAGGCCCATCCTGCAAACCCATTCGATAGTCCGTCTGAAGAGATCAAGACATGTACGTTAATTGGAATGAATGCAACAAAATATTGTGCTAAAAATTTTAAGGATTCATAAAATCTTTATTTATGTATAAGATAAAGTTTAAATCAATTTTTAATGTAATCATGTTAGTTAAAAAAAAGTCCAATTTCATCATCAATACTTATACATTTTTTTCAATGTGGTCATTCCATCAGTCAACGTTAATATTTTTAACATTTCTTGGTGTGAAGCGTTATTATACACGTGTCACGTCAGCAAACATGTTAAAAATATTAATGTTACATGATAGAATGGTCACATGAAAATAATGTGTAAACATTGATGATGAAATTGAGATTTTTTGAATTATAATGGCCACACTAAAACTTGTTATAAAATGTAGTGACTAAATATGTAATTCTCTAAAAAATATATTTGTACATTGTAAGTAAAAATTTATTTTATCTTTTGACGTAGTATAAAAATAAAAGATTTTATTTTATTGGTCGCATTAATAAAATTATTAATTTATTAGTGTGTAATTAAAATAATTAATAAAATTTAATTCGATAACATGTGGGCTCCACAATAATTTAATTATTCTTAAATTCTTTATACAACTTTTCCAACAATTTTTCCTAACAATTTTTCCGATACCTTTTTTTACTTTAACATATACCAAACAAGATAATCTAACTTTTCTACTAACTTTTTAACTTAATAATGTGTTACTAAATATGGTTATCTTAAAATATTATCATCTAACTTTACCATCTAAACTTACCCATCAACTTAAACTTCCCAATATTCTTATTTAACCCAGATTAAACAGCCCCTCATTCTAAAGAATTGTGGCAAGCTCTTGAAAGGAGCTATTCAAACCAGCCAAAAGAAAGAATGCTTCAACTTAGAAACATGTAGCAGACGATGAAGAAAGGAAGTCTTTCAATTGTAGATTATTGCGATAAGATGTGGTCACTAGCCAATGGCTTAGCTGCGGCAGGAAATCCAATTAATGAACATGAGTTACGTTTTCATATCTTGAATGGATTAGGAGTCGGCTTTGACATAGTAGTTGTTAATGTAATTTCTTGAGATGAAGACCCAACTATCGAGGAGGTTCAAGCACTCTTAATGAGTCAAGAATACTGAATCGAAAGAATGAATACTAATATTGAGATGAATGTGAGACGCTCAATGTCTGCCAATTATGCTGGCAACAAGATGGGAAGAAGAAACGGAAATAATTGGCCACAGTATGGTCAACAGAATTTAAATGGAAGAGGAAGGAACTGGTCACAAGGTGGATAACAAAATTTTTTAGGCAATTCAAACCCAAGAAGAAGAGAAACAGGAGGAAGGAGTTTTAACAGACTTATGTATGCCAAGTTTGTGGGAGGAGTGGAAATGGTGCTCGTACTTCTTACTACAGGTTTGATAGAGTATTTCAATCACAAAACTCCTCTCCTCAAGTGCAGAACAACAATTTTAATCATACTGCCATGGTTGCCTAAACTAATGTAGTGAATGACTAAGCTTGGTACATGGACAGTGCAACTACGAATCAGGTTACAGCAGATCTGAGCAACCTCCATCTTTCATAAGATTATAATGATAAGAAAAAGTTGATGATTGGTGATGGTAAGGTGTTGTACATCACACACATGGGATCTTCATTTCTTCTTGTTCCTAAAAGCTCGTTAATTCTTAAGCTAAAATCAATACTTAAGGTTCCTAGAATTAAAAAGAATTTGATTAGTATCTCTCGATTGATCAAAGATAATCTCATCTTGAATACCATGCTAACTTTTATCTTATTAAGGATGAAACCATGAAACAAGTTCTTCTCAGAGGAAGACTTAAGGAATGGATTTATGAAGTGTTGGTGCCTAGAGAGAGGAGATTTGTTTCCTTAACATGTCGATTTGTCAAATAACTCTATTATGACATATCAGTGTTTGAAGTTCCTATAATTTCTTCTTTGTTTTGTAATAATGCACCGATGATTTTTTATGTAAATATCAATCGTGCATCAAAATTTTCAGCTTTTGTTTGTAAAACACTCTTAATAATAAAGTCACTTATTCTCCTGCTTCTAGTTACTCTACAAACTGTGATTTGGTAGACAGTACTAATTTGCATGCTATCCCCAATACTACTTTTGATCTTTTGCACAACAAGTTTGGCTACCCTTCATCCAAAACTGTGTCTCAAGTTCTCAAAATTTGCAACGTTAAAACTCACACCCAAAACAATGTTTTCTGTGATTTTTGTCCTAGAGGTAAAAGCCACGTCAAACACCACCCTTTGTCTGTTTCCAAAGATGAGAAACCTTTAGATCTAGTCCATACAGACTTGTGGGGACTTGTCCCCATATGTTCTAAAGATTGTTATAAATACTATATCATCTTTGTTGATGATTTTAGCTGTTACTCATGGATCTATCCCTTGAAAGCTAAATCAGAAGCTTATAAGGTGTTTTTGCAATTCAAAGTCTATGCAAAAAAAAATAGTTTTCTAACCTTTTAAAAGCACTTCAATCATATCGGGGAAGGGAGTTTAGAACCTTTGAAAACTTTCTTCTTTCTCATGGCGTTGAATTTTGACACTCATGTCCTCACACGCATAACTAGAATGGACGAGTTGAGAGAAAACATAGACATGTTGTTGAGTATGGCCTTACATTGCTTGCACAAGCTTCTTTGCCTTTGTCCTTTTGGTAACATGTTTTCCATACAAATGTTTACCTCATTAACAGGCAGGTCGTACCTTTTTGATGACGTATGATTTTCTATGTGGCTCTTTTCCATTCAGTACAGTTTAATAATCGAATTTGATTGATATGTAATGGTTTGTACGTCAAAGGCCATCGTGATAAGATAATCAAGTGTTAAGTTGGCCGAATTAAATACACTATTTTAGTGTCTCAAGTTGGATGCATGATCTTAAAAGAGACATTTCAGGTTGATAATGTTTAAGAACTCAAATCAGTTTAGGCATAGCGTAATAAATTATCTACATCATGCTCAACTGTGAGATAGAGTCATGCTAATATTTATTTAGTTGAGCTACCAATAAATTAATAGTAGTGGACCCAAGTATGATAAATTTAATTTATGTTAGCAATTTGAAGCATGAGGATATATACTAAATTTAAGGTTAATCATACCTCATACAATTGATGTAAAGTCAATCTCTATTAAGAATTTTAGTTTGATGAATGATCATGCAACAGACAATAAATTCAAATTTTTTAAAATGGATAAAATGATAAATTTAAGTGAAGCAAAGTGATTAAAAAGTGAATACTTAGCTTTGAATTCAATGTCCTTTTTTGAATGTCGTTTGCAAGTTCCGAGTTTTTGTCGGTGGTAATCGCCGGACTTTCTGTTCGCAAGCACCTCATTCTGATTTCAAATATTGCAAGCGTCTTCTTCTTTGTGGGTAATTTTAGATTGATAAAAAACTTGCCGTCGAGAAGATCTTTCATTCTGAAAACAGCTTACATTTTCCTTCATAAAGTCCCAACTAATTTGGAGCCTTCCATTTCAGTTTTGTAGTGGTCAAACAGATATAAATCTGAACTTTGATTCTTTTATTTATCGTTGGCCACTCCTCATCCTCCATTTTTTTGCATTCCCTTTCAATTTGGGGCTTCTATTTTTCGCTTACGGTCTGCATTCATTCTTTACACATTTTCGTTGCGGAATTACTTTGTAAATTGATCGCTTACGTTTCATCATCTGTGCATTTTTTGTTTTCCTGCACTCTTTCGTATAAAAAAGGAAATAGAAAATCTTCGAAAAATACACAGATCAAATTTATGTCTCCATTCATCTATCGTAATTTTTTTTGTCAAAAGGAAAAAACATTAACAAAAAGATTATACAAATACAAATGGCATAGCCCAGGACAAATACAAACCAAGAAAGACAATGAACAACTTTTACATCCAAGAATCTAAAACAGAATCATCAAAATGAAGATTCCTATTTTTTCTAAGAAAAACAAATGCTATTAAAGACCATATTAGTAATTTTTCTAGACACAAGAAATAGAACTTTGCCTTGGAAAACACTCATATTTCTTTCACGCCATAAGTAGTAGATAAAAGAAGAGAAAAAAAAGTCTAGAGCCAATATTAAAGTAAGAAGTAGAACCCTACATACTCAGTAAACAAGAAACCAAAGAGCTCCAAGAACCCGTATTACAATGGAAATCATACTTATCAAAAAGTTGAAATAACATAAGCTTAGTAACTGGACAATTATAAAATAGGTGATCTCTTGTCTCTACTCCATTTGAACAGAACACGCAGGCCTGGTTTACTACCACACACCACTTGCAGCACGATCCTTCATAGCAAGCTTGTCTAAACAAGCAAGCCAAGTGACAAAGGCACATTTGAGAATATGCCCAAGAAACCACACCACTATTGTCCAAGGAAGGTAAGGAAGTTGCTAAGACAAAGATCTGTAAGTACTGCTAATAGAAAATTTACCATTAGGAGTAACAGTCTAGAGCCAACTATCAACAACAAATGAATTATAACCAAGAAGATCAAAGCCCAAACTAGTTCAGGTAACTTCTAAGACTGCATTAGGCCGTTGCCATCTTCCCTCACTAATTAAAACAGCCAAATGAGAGTTACTTAAAAACCCGAATTCACAATCATAGTTTTCCCTCCTTTCTCAAATAAAATGCTTGCAAGATGCTAATGATCATGAAACAAAGAAATAGATGCACCATTACCTATCTAAGGTCACAAAAACCATAACATTGGCTTCTGATTGCTAGGAGTTTTCTCCATGACCAAGTAGGATCTGCAGTCATATTAACAATGAAGATAGATTTACCTTTCAAAAGACTATGATCATACCATGCAATCCATTGGGAGTCCTTAGCTTTAATCACTAGCCTCCAAAAGTGCTTAGATAAGACTGCAAAATTCCAAGTGACAATGTCTTTTTAACCTAAACCACCCTGAAATAAAGGAGAGCATAAGGTTATCAAGGAAACTTTAGAACCCTTTGAAACATTTTTTTTGCCCTGCCATAGAAAGTTCATGAAAGCTACATTAATGTTCTTCATAATTTGTTTAGGGAGGATCAACAAACTAGTACAGTAGCCTTAGATAGTAAAGAGAATCGATTTAATCAACTGAAGCATGCCTGCATCAGTAAAAAAATAATTCCCCTAACTCTTAGTCCTCTGAATTATCCTATTTAGTGTGCTTATTAGAGATGAGAGTAAGCCCCAGATATCTGACTGGTAAAGTAACCTGCACAAAACCAGTTTCTAGAATAATACTATGTCTAACCTCTTTTCAAACCCCAGAAAGAAAAATGTTGCTTTTACTCTATGGCTTCAAACTAGACAACAAAAAGTCAAGCCTTGCTTTGATTGCTTTAATAGAAGAGAGATTTCCTTTACAAAATAAGAGTGAATCATCAGCAAAGTAAATATTCACAATTTTATCCTTTTTACATCTCCAATGAAACTGAAACCTAGGTAAAGAAGCACAATGATGTAGAAGTACTTGTCAAAGTTTCCATAACTAACACAAAAAGATAAGGAGAAAATGGGTCCCCTTATCTAAGGCATCTACCTCCTTTAAAATAGCCATGAATACCACCATTACAATTAATAGAGTACGAAACAAATGTAACACATTCAATTATCCAGTCAATAAACTTATAAGGGAGGTTAATACCCTGCAAGACTTTACCCAAAACGAACCAGCTCACACTATCATAAGCCTTCATCAAATCCATCTTAAGAGCACATCTAGGTGTAGAAGAAGGCCTATGATAACCTATAAGTACTTTCTAAGATAACATAATATCATCAGCAATAGATCTCCCAGGGATAAAAGCAGTTTGGTTGATGTGCTCTTAGGTTCCTCACCATTTCAATTGCTCTATAACAAGCAACCAAATTACCTATTCTTAAAACCATTCGGGTGTGCTTGTTACCCACATTTAAGACCCTACAATAGGAACAAACTAAAATTTTGAAGTGATATGCGTGTGTTTATTGGCTACCCCCCATTTCACAAAGGGTACCTATGTCTTCATTCCTCATGAAGGGTTTATATTACTTTTAATGTTCTCTTTAATGAATCATTCTTTCCCTGTACAAAAGGTTTTCTTTCTAACTCAGTCAAAAGCTCTCAAATACCTTGTAACTTACCATATACATCCTCTAGTCTCCACTATGCAAAAACCTGCATCATGTATGAATCTCTCTTTTCAAAATTTAGTTGTTCCTAATTTATCTAGTCCTGAACATTCCTCGAATAATACTAATTCAGTTTCTTTAACATATGTTCCTTTCTTAGCTTCTAATACACCTTCTGATGTTCAATTACCCTCATTACAACTTTCACATAAAATGATAACACGCTCTAAGACAAGGTCTCTAAAGCCCAACGTCTTTCTTACTTCTAAACATAGTAGTGTTTGTTTAGCACCTCAATCAGAACCAACCTCAGTCAAGCTTGCTATGTCTTATGAAATGGACTCTGAATTTCAGGCACTTACCAGGAACCATACTTGGGAGTTAGTTCCCTTCTCTCCCTCTATGAATATAGTTGGTAACAAATGGGTGTACAAGTTGAAATACAATGCAGGTGGTAGCATTCAAAAGTATAAACCACGGATGGTTGCCAAGGAGTTTCATCAAATCTCTAGCATAAACTATGTTGAGACATTCAGCCCTGTAGTTAAACCTACTATAGTGGCATTGTACTCACTTTGGCAGTCTCTTTTGGCTGAGAGGTTCACCAATTGGACGTAAACAATGCACTTCTATATAGCTCTATTCAAGAAGCTGCTTTCATGCAACAACGTGAAGGTTATGTGAGCAGCACCTATCCCACACATGTATGTCATCTTTGAAAGGAATTGTATGCCTTCAAGCAAGCTCTTCGGGCTTGGTATGATTGTTTACATTCTACTTTCCTCACATGGGACTTTCAAAATACTATGTCAACTCTTCCTTGTTTGTCCATCGAGTTAGCATAAATAGGTTGATTTCGGTCTAGCTTCTAGATTGGAGCCAATCCTTGCGCAGTTGGTTGCATTTCAATTGGAGTCTGTAGAGAAGCTATTCATGCCGAAGCTGAAACTATAATGAATTAGTTTCTTTGTTTAGTCTACTATTTTTTAAGCATCGTGGATAAGCTTATTTTGCATGTTCTTTCAGAGACTTCAAATAGTTGGTGGATTGGCTTAATTTTCTAGGTTATATACATACTTAACGAGAGGGGATTTCTCATGACATTTTTCTTTTAGGTTAAAGAGTTTAGTTTGATTTGACCTTTTAATTTGTGAATGTTTCTTTCAATCGAAAAGCTCAGTTTCTAGTTAATTATTCAATTTCTCATGGTTGTTCTACTGGTTGTAGCATTTTTTAGACCGGTTTAATGTATCGCAGATTGTCATTCGAGTCTGTCATATGATTTTGACATGTTAACCTTTATAGCCATTTCCCAGTTCTTACCCGACTTACAAGTTCTAAGTGAGTGAAGGATCACGCGCGCGATAAGGATATGTTCTGCAATAAACCTTCATAAAATGAATACACTCTAGAAAGGACCAGTAATCTTGTCCATAACAGATTTAAGCTTGTTGGTTAGCACTTTTGAAATTATCTTATAGGACACGTTACAAAGGATAATAGGCCTCATATGAGTCATACTTCTCAGGTTATGGTTCTTGGGAATAAGAGTTATATGAATAGTGTTGACATTAGGAGCAAGAATACCTGAAGTGAAAAAATCAAGCACAAAGGAGAAAACATCTTCCTCAACAAGGTTCCACCTTTGCTGAAAAAAGGATGCTGAAAAACCATCCAGACCAGGCGATTTAGTGGGGGATAAATCAAAAGCTCCCTTGGTGATTTCTTCCTCATAAATTGGTTTGATTAACAGCTCTTTATCCTCGTCACTAAGCCGTGGGTGTAAAACACTCAAAGCTTCACTCAGGAGCTCCATGGAAGGAGTAGAAGAAGAGAAAATGCTCCTAAAATAATTATCAGCTATCCTATGTATTTCACTTCTATCCGTGACCCATTCCCCGACTTCATTTTCGAGCCCCAAAATTCTATCATTTCTCCTCCTATTAGAGACCATGGCATGGAAAATTTTATGTTCCGATCCCCACTAGCCAGTCGGCCCGAACTCTATCCCTCCAATATTTCTCTTCTTCCACCATGGCTTTTTGGAGTTGAGCTTCTAGGGCTTTGATGTCTTCCACATCGGCACTCTTGTTGTTGTACAGCTCTCCGACTGATTTTTTAAATTTATCGTTAAAAGCCTTCAAATTAGCCATGGGGTCTGGTGTCTCCATTCCAAGAGCTTAACTCTAAGGTGAATAAGCTTAACGGGAGGCATAGGAAAGAGAAATAAAGACCATTTTTCCTGCCATTAATGATAGCTTCTCTACCACCCTCCACTTCAAGCCATCTCCGATCGTACCGAAATACAGCTTTAGGCTTCCTAAAAAATTCTGAAGTAGTCAACAGAATAGCAACATGATCTGATCCCGGGCTCAAGCAATGATACAGATTATAGCCGAGTTAAGTAGTAGTCTAAGAGCCAATCGGTAGAGACTAAGCATCTGTCAAGTCTTTCCATTATTAGGTTACCCCATGCTCTCATGTTGGTCCAAGTGAATGGAGTTCCAGCAAATCCAATATCAACCAAATTACCCTCCCTCATCAGAGAAGAGAGGAGGAATAACAAGGACCAACTCTTCGGTTGTCCACCCCATTTTTCATGGGAGAAAGTAGGTCATTTACTGCAAATAGTCACAACTACTTATACGAGTTCCCAATAAGCTGAATTGTTCTTCTCGAACATTTTCTTGGGTACTAGCATAAACTGCAAATAGTCTCCAATGCTTGTTTTTTTTCTTCATCATAAACTTTTACTTCAATGAAAAAAATTAAGAGTATTTAATTAATTCCATCATTTTATCATCTTTCTAACAGACGGCCAAGCCACCACTCAACCCAATCAGGTCAACAACACCACATCCAAAAGCATCTAAAATATTCTTGATATCTTGAACATGTTGGAATTTATTTTTTGTTTCAAAAAGGAAAATTACATGGGGGACTCCCCACACCCTAACAGGTTCGTTGGTAAGCCATGAAAGTCCCCCACGATAGCCATCAATAAAAAATGGGGTGTTGAGAATTCTCTTTGAATTTCTCCTCCCAAGACATATTGGCACCTTCTGTAGGCAAGCTCAAAAGGTTCGTCCTTCAATTTTCAGATTTCAAACTCATAGTTTCTAGGTTGTATTTTTATTTATTGGGACTGGATCACAATTGTTGAATGTAACACAAGCTTACCAACGAACCTGACAGTCCACGAGACAAGTAAGACCACCTCACTTGAACATCTTGGTATCATGATAGTAGTTATTACTGCACCAGGGATGTATCATACTATAGCTATCGTGGAATTGCAAGTCTCCAGCCACGATGATCATGCTTCCAAGGATAAAATCATTTGTCACATCTAATTTACTATCGTTAGTCTCAAACATGCTTGAACGCTACAAGTCTCAATATAGACCACTCACACCCTACTGGTAAGTACCATCGCTGTATGATGATCATGCATGGAAACCTACATCACTATATATGTCATAAGTAACCATGGCATCTGCACATGATCGAGGTTTCTAAAGGAATAGGATGCCAGAGATATGCCAACACCTCTTTGTTAATTGACATAGTTGAAGCATTACTGATGTTTGGATAAAGGATAAAGAAGATAAATACCCCTAAGGTGATCCACTTCCCACAAGGAAGAGAGATAGTTTCTAATTATTGCCACTCTCACCGCCTATCTTTGTCACTTAACCAAAGACTTCAAGACTTTAAGAAGAATCGTTTATGAGAAACTAAAGAAATGAGAAATCATTATAAATGATGAAGCTCTTGTTGAGGAGCAACCTTTTCCATAACACGTGAATGTGAAAATGATCAATGCATGTGGTGGTGCCTCACCTTCTTAGGTAACAATGATATAATAAGATGAGAACGAAGAAATCCATTTGAGGAGAATTCCTAGTCCATCAAATCTCTCTTAAGAATGAGCACTTGTAAGTGATTTTTTGATACTTTTGAACTAATATGTGGGCCTCACTATTTCGTTGACATGCATGTCACGTGTATAAATGTCATGTCACGTTAGCTGACATGTTGAAAATACTAACAATGACTGTTGGAATGATCGCATTAAAAAATGTAATAATGTTTAGATTTTTTTAATTACAATGGCTAAATTAAAACTTGGTATAAAATATAGTGGCCATGTATATATTTTCCCTGAAAAAAGATACAAATTGAATCACCACATTTAATTTGCCGAAAAATGTACAGTCGTGTTTGTTGTGTGGTTGGTACCAGATATAAAGGGTAGAATATTAGAAGAAATTCAAAGGCTGATTTATAAAACTACATTCTTTCATAAAGTGTTTCAAATAAATATACTATTTTTTTAAATTTGAATTCTATAACCCGGACCCACAATATTTTTACAATCTCAACACCCCATTTTCCAACACCCAAGACCCTAGTCAAATCAAACTTAAAATTGACGTTTTCTTATATTCCTAATGAAACCAACACTTCTTTATTATTTTTTTTATTCTTTCATTTCTTGGGTTATCATTATTTTAAAATGGTTAAATTCATTATAACAAAATCTAAGTAGTATATTGTAACTACTTTTAGTAATTGTTGACATTTTCTAATAGCAAAATCTAAGTCACATGTGTAGGACCGGTATGATACCTTTTTATAAGGAAGAAATTGAAGTCGAAACATAAATTGCGTGAAAGAAAATAAACAAAAAAGTAAAGCAATCAAACAATGATATTATAAACACGTGTAGTAACTGAAGATCAAGAAATGATACATGATTGAGTACATGTAGAGAATTGAATAAATAATGTGAAAATTGAAGTGTAAAAATTAAACGTACAAGAAATTAAATATGAAAATATAAAGTGCACATAAATAACATAGAGTAAAGAAGAGAGATTCAAGACGCGATATTTTTACGTGGTTTAGAAAAATTTATCCCTACATCTATGATTCAAGGATCATCTCTTGAAAAAATTTCCCTCATGATTTTCTTGCAGGTGAAAGACCAGAATTTTACAAACCATATTGGTTTATTGTGCCAATAAAACATTGAAAATAATGCACGGTCATGATTTTGATATCTTACAAAATCTCTTCCTTCTTTAAAAAAGTAGATCTCTCAATATTTTACTCACAATATCTTTTAACTTCTCTCTAAGAATCCTCGTACATCAACACTAAAAATACAAGCCTATAAAAAATTGGCAAACCTTATAATTTTTTGTCAGAGAGGTGTGTTGAAATGGGGAGCTTAACGGAGTATTTATATGTGTGGAAGAGGTGCACAAACCAGTGGATTGGTACGTGTGGACCGGTTCCAATCATGGAAAGATTCTTTCCTTGATTGGTCAATTGAGAGCTCACTGGTTGACCGGTTTGAGGAATCCATGGGCTGGCTGTGATGATCAGAATCTTCTAAATTTGAGCCGATTAAGATGGTGAACTGGAGATGAACCGAGTCTTAACATTTTTACTAATTCAGTCTCTTTTGGTCTGATACGGTATTGTTAATGAGCGGTTTGGTCTGGTTATAGAATCCTTTTGACATGTCGAGTTCTGACAGCTTTGATTTAACCATTTCAACTTTGTTTTATATATTTTGTTCTTTTGACAATATGTTTCCATATACACTTACAATAAAGTGTTTCGACTATTTTTCACTTTATTTAGAACATATCACTTGAACAAATATCAGTCCTTATATTATTTCTTGTCATCAAATTTGTCACATTTATCATATCAACAATCTTCGCATTTGTGAATATAACATACAATTTGTTTGAAGAAAAACATCATAATTAAATATGAGTAATTAAGAACTTCCTCTAAACGTATGGAATGCATGCATTTTTAAAAATATTAAACAATTTGGAAATTTTAAAAATGGATACTTACCCTCAATCTTATGATTTTTAACATGATTCCTCTAAAATAAATATTATTTATTAGGTATGTGCATAAGACGGTACAAGACGAGTGTTTTAGAGTTGTTTTATCCCATCCTAAATGAAACGAGACAAGAAATTTCTTGTCTCATCATGTCCCATAGGAAGGAAGAATCCCGCACGGGACGGGATGGTTCGTCCCGTCATTTGGGATAGGATGAACAGTCTGGAAGAAAGAAAATCAAAAGACCAAGAAACAAAAATAAAAACCAGAAATAATATCTAAAAAGTTTTTTAACATCACTTCATAAATTAGAAATCATAATACAATTACTAACCCCAAATCCATAAACTAGAAACTAACTTAGAGATTTTCAAATCACTCATCAAATCATAACACAAACTAATCCTATATTAATATTTATTTTTGCTGTCTGATTAATCTGAGTCATCACAAACTAATTGCCGTCAACATCTTTTTCATCTTCTGAGTCATTGCATCATCTTTATTGTCTGAGTCATCGTCGTTATAGCCTTTGTCTGTCTTAGTCGTCGTCGAAGAGAGAGGGAGTTCTTAATGGCAAATGTCTTAAACGGAAGGGAAAATTGGTTGTATTAATTATTAATGGCTTAAGTGAAGGGAAAAGGGGAGAAGAAAAATGGGTTGGTATTGATTATATTAATGGGCTCACGAGCTGAAAAGAGAAGGGTTACTATGATTATACCGCTAAAACGACTTGTTCAAAATGGAATGAGAATATTCGGGATTTTCGCTTTTATCTCGTATCTCATCCCGTCTCACTTTGGACATAATAATTTTATCTCGTCTCATCCCATCTCGCTCGGTTCGGGATGGTTTCATGTGATGTGATGAGTTTCTCGAGTCAGGTACACACCCTTTATTATAATGAAAATAAGGCTTACTAGCCTTGTTTACATGTGCTATTTTGTACAGATTTATATTTCATGTTCTGGTCAATCGAAATTCTCTTTTCTTGGATTTCTTTTTCTAGTGCTTCCTCTTTTCTTGAACAACTATCGAAACTTCTTTGTAAAGTAGATTAGATCTTCGTCTTCTTCTTCACTTTCACTTTCAATAATCATGATTTTAAATAATAGATTTTCACCTTTTATATAATCCACTTCCTCTTACATGCACCTATTTTATGGGTTATTAATGATCATATGATGTTTTCAAGTGAAAGCATCTTAAGATCTTTACTTTTGATCATCTATTCGCTATTAGTAAAAGTCTTACCAAGAGTTTTGAGAGAATTAAAATGCTACTAAAGCATTCAAACATATCATTAGTCCTTTCAATTTCATTCATTTCAAAAGGTTCATACGCATGCATAAGAATATCAATTTTTGAGTCTTTAACTTTATTTATGCATTCATGTGTGATTTCTAATGTGTCAGATATCTTTTACAGATTCACACATGCAACGTATGATCAAATTCACACTTAAGACACATTATATTCTTTTAATGGCTTTAGCACTTAAAGATAATTTTATTTCATCTTTTTGGTCAAATATCATTATTTAGGCACGTAAGGACCATTTTTTATAACATCAAATAACCTAAAAGAGATTGAATATAAAATTCCAATATAATTTTTCAAAAATTAAAATCTACTCCATCAAAGATGGAGATTTTTTTAAAATCAGTTGTCTTTGTTGAAAAATCAAAATTTTGATACCATCGCTCATAACAATTAAGCCTTAGAAACTGAGCATTAAACTGTGATACCGATTGTAAGACCGATATGAAATTTCTTTCATAAAGAAAAACATTAAAAAAAGAAGTTGAACTTTAAATTAAATTGCTTGGAAAATGGATTGGTAAACTATATCAATCAAGAAATGATATAATAAACACGTAATTTAAATAAACTAACTCAAGTAGCAATTAAGAAATCAAGAATGATACTCAATTAATTAAGAATTAAGAATTAAATAAATAATACGGGAAATTAAAGTGCGAATATAAAACGTATGAAGAATTGAATATGAACATTAAGGTACACGTAAATGAAAGGGAGTTGGGAAGATAGATTCAACATACGATGTTTTTACATAGTTTTGAAAAATCTATCCTCACATCCATACTTCAAAGATCCCCCTTGAAGTTTTTTTCCTCATGATCTTCTTAGGGTGAAGAGTATACCTTTACAAATCATATTAGTTTTGTAAAACCCCTACTGTATGGGTGATCGGGATGGGAGCAAACTTTTTCGAGTCTTGGGTTATAACTTTAACCCTTATTTTTTATTGATGCGGCATATTCTACATAATATATTATATATCGATATTTGAGGATACCTTTGTGACTTTCTAAATAAAAATGCTCTCATAAGCATAAGGGCATTTTGATCATTTTTTCTCCCACGCCTAATTTCATTATGTATGATGCATGCTTTCCCACTATACTAACTAGAACACATTTGCAGATCCTCTCCCGAAGGACGAGGAATCAGATAAACCTTTCCCGAAAGACAAGGCATTCAAACAGAGTTGGTGAGTACGTGACTCTAACGACATACAATATTTTTTTGTTGTGTAAGTTGTCCAACGTCTCTATAAGAAAAGTTATGAACGCTCTTTATGAATGATAAGTTGTGTAAGTAAAACTCTATAAAGATAAAATGACATGCTATATATATGATTACTTTTGTGTGAAGTTATGTATGTATGATTTTACTTACTGAGTATATTTTTATACTCACTTTATTTTTATTTTAAAACAAATAAAACGCCCGTGCATTGCACGGGTTATAGAAATCTATCAATTTAAAATATCAAAAGCTTAAAATATAATGTAAGTGTTCATCACAATCACATAATATTCTTATAGAGAAATGAGTTATACGAATTTATTTGTTAATGCATATGAATGAAGTTGACATAAAACAATTTACAACATGTACATATATGGAAGTTTTTAGGGCATAGTCTAAATGATAAAATAAATCACTGGTTCTTTTGGTTTGCAATTTCCGCTATGATGAGATGGAGCATATTGCAATCTAGACAAATAAAAAAAACTAAATTGACAATGGACATTGATGGAGCAATTGAAAATCAGTTAACATGACTTCAAAAATATAATAACAAAATCTGAAATATTAATCAACAATTATAGATAGAACACTATTTAAAAATTCAGAGTGTTCTTGTAGTGAATGATACCTGATATTGAAGTTTCAGAAAAAATGAGGAAACTAGGATCAACATAGCTTCTCTCTGTTTCCTAATGTTGCTAATTTTATTTGGTCTAGCCATTGTATACTTTTTATTTAACAAAAACTTTTCATTGGCTTTTGAGTTTCATTTAACATTTCTTTTAAATTCTCATAAGTTATTAAGTTTAATTAGCAGATTTATTTCCGGTGAGAAATTATCTATTATAGTTATAAAAATTCATTAACTATTTAACACAATTAATAAATTTTTTTGCATATCCTAGAGTGTACATCTTATTAGTATTTTTGTTGAGTTTGATTAACCTGTTACTTGTGAATTTAATAATTATTAAAATATTTATTGACCTTCAATAACTTAATTTTTTATTCAAAATACGTATAATGTAAGTACATATCAAAATGCTTATTTATTATACAATATGTACATCATAGAATCTAAAACGACTAAAACGTTTAGTTTTTCCCATGAGTTTCAATAATCATAAAGTTATTATATACTTATTGATTACGTGATTAAATTGTTTTCATTATGTAATTAATTAGTTACTTGAAACAAAAAGGATGTGAAAAGTTTCAACAATTGGTGTTTCTTTTTAGTAGTTATGTTATGCAAATCATAAGTTACATAAGAAATTATAAGTTTTGTTAATAAGGTAGTATATAATATATTTCCATTTTGGATTATACGGTTTAGCTTCACAAATACTATAATCAAATACTATAATATTTTGTAGGCCTTATAGATTTTCTGGGTTATACATTGTAAGTTTATAATATAATTAAACATTCATATATAAAACTTGTATAAAAAATTGCTAAATATAATAAATTAATATAAATGTAGGTCCAACATTTTTGTAATTGTACTATATTGAAGTTTATACATAAAAAAGTTTATCTATATGGAATATCAGTTCAATCATTTAAGTGTACTAAGTAATTATAATACCAGTCCATTGCTAATATAAATTAAAAGTTATTAGTCAATAAAACTAATTAGTGTATTAGTATAATAAATGGTAACATGTATACATATAATATCAATTGGTGATAATAGAGTGTTTAAAGAAAGAATCTCACTAAGTTGAGTACGGCACTTGACATAATTTCAAGTATCCATACCCAACTTTATATATATATATATATATATAAGATTTTTCAGATGAGGAAGATGGATTCGTTTCGAATGAAGTCTAAACTCTTTGGCACGAGACTAAGTCAAAGTCGTCGTTTTGGAAAAACAAAAAAGTTTTATTTTATTTTGTTAAATTTTACTTAATTTTATTTATATTCTTTCGATAGACAATTATGACTCAGTAGTCTATAGTTATTTGACGTTTTGAATTTTGTGTATAAATCAGACTTCATTTTAAGTATTAATTCACTCTGATTTGTTTAAGAAAAACAAAATATATATATATATATATTTGACCGAGCTTCCGTGAGTTTATTTTACATAAATTATTGAAATAAATTTTGGCTAAATTTTTGAGTTGTTACTTGTTTATGCTGTCAGTCAAACCTTAATAATGAAACACGATCAAGAATCTTGATCTCTTACAAAAACTTTCACTCTTTTAAAGAGTGGGTCTTTCAAATTTTTGCTCACAAAATTCATTCTCCCATATTAATGCACAAAATACAGGCCTCTCAAAAAATAGAAATACCTTACAATTTTTTTTTCAGAGAGGTGTATTGAAATGAGGAGTCGAATAGGGTATTCATGGTATGGAGGAGGTGACAAACCGGTGGACCAATTTGTCCAACCGGTAAACCATAGTCTTTCCTTAATTGGCCAATTGGTGGACTGGTCCTAATCAAAGAAAGATTCTTTCCTTGATTAGTCAACCGGTTCGAAGGTCGTGAGCTCACTAATCGAACAGTTTGGGGGTGTGCTTAATGTGAAGACACGGTACGCCAAAATTGAGTCGGTTTAGATGTGGAACAAAAGATGAACTAGGCTTTGACATTTTTACATAATTTGGTCAGGTCAGCTCTATAAAATTCTCGATCATGAGCGGTTCGACATGATTCTAGCTTTCTTGTAGCAAGCTTAGTTTAGACAACTTTGATTTAACCCATTTTGAGCTTGTTTAACTTCATGGTCTTCACAATACGTTGTGTGGTTCATTTATCCTTTATTCTTTGTCAAGAAATACTAATAAGGAAGTGTTTAAGATATTATTTTCACTTTGTTTAGAGCCTACAGATTTGAAGAAAATATTAGTCCATGTACTATTTGTTATCACCAAAATTGTCACATTGACTAGGATCAAACGTTACATTTAGTTATAACACTTTACTTTAACCAACAAGTAACTGCTAACATTTTCAACAAAATCCAATATGGTCGTTTGAATGGTTAAAGTAATATATTATGTTATGGGTGTTTTCTCAACTCCCGATGACGGAACGACGCGTGTTATGCCACATTAAGATTTTCGTCACGATAGTCAAGTTTCAGAAGAGAAGAACCAACCTCACCTGGCGGTCTAGAGGGAACTCAGGTTACACAAATCCGAGCTCATATAAGAGCAAGAATAAGGTACGCAAAGAGAACTCGGATAACTGTGAGTGAATGGTCCTCATTTTCCACCGAAAGTAGCACCCAACGACTCCAATTATCGAGGAAAAATGATGGGATAGCATCTGTTTGGTCACCTCAGAGGCACACCGACATTTAATATCCGTTAGATTTATATTAAAGGTCGCCTCCTTTCCATCCAATCGATGACAGTGGGAACATGCTTCGTGTTTCATGAAGCTTCTCCAACACGCCTCCAAGATGCTTCCTCGACATGCCCCCCTCCCCTAAGGATTAAGGCATAAATATACATCAACAAATTGCCTAAAGAGGTAGGTCTAATATCCCATACATAAATTATGTCAAGATATCGACTACCTACTGACTTAGGCATCGGAGGCCCTTAGAAGGGGACCACCCCCCGTCTACAAGGTTCCTTGTCTGTATTTTGTAAATGTAGAGGTCAAAAGGAACTCTAACCAGGAGGAAGAATACAACGTAACTACCATAGACCCATTTAGTCAGAAGGATCAACACATCGAAGACGAAGGACCAACACGTGTAATATTATAGTTTTGACCGAAACATATTATAACTATTTGAATTATTCAAGTAAATTTTGTCATATTTTAGATGTAAAGCTCAAGTTAGATATAATAACATGAGGAGTTCAAAGTAGGATAATATTAATCAATAGAACTTATAATTTAAGTTTAAAAGAAGGAATGGAATGTGGGAGATGTGAGAATAAAAGTGATATTTTAGTGATCACAATTTCAACACTATGTGTAAGCACCACTAAAAAGCTTTATATAAATATTTACTTGACTTTCGGTTAATCCTTAGCTAAGCCAATCAGATTCCTTCCTAACTAACTTTGCATAGTTGGCAAAACTAACAAAGTAGCAGGAAAAAACGAATAGAAAAATTATATGCAGACCATGCATGCAGATATCACGTAGATAGGGAAACAAAAAAAAGCAACTAAGCATGTATGCCACATCACTCCTTATGTTGTAGAGTCATTAATCTCACAATTCTCCGCCTCAATCTAGTAGCACTAGATGTTCATCTCTCTTCCATTAGCTCAACAATTTCATCTTAGTTCATGTTGCAAGTTACATACACTAAGTTCATGCAGTGAGTGAACTTAATGACATGTACTACCTTTGTAACCATATCTGTAGCATTATCTACTGTCGAAACTTTCTCTAGCCTCACAGTTCCATTAGAGATCACATCTCTAACTAAATGAAACCTGACACCTATGTGCTTTTTCATTTCATGGTGAACTAGATTCTTGGAGAGGTGTATTGCATTTTGACTGTCATAGAAGCAACTTGGTACACTTAGAGGACTACCCAATTCTGTGAGCATTCTATTCACCCAAATAGCTTCTTTAATACAGTCAGTTAGAGCAATATACTAAGACGAAGTAGTTGACAGGGATACAATTGACTAGAGTTTTGATTTCCAACTAATGCAACCTCCTTCTAAGGTGAAAATGTAACCTATACTTGACATTCTCTTATCTAAGTCACCAGCACAGTCAACATCTACATAGCCTGTGATTTGAAGCTTATTCCCTTATAATCTGTTGTACTGTAAACCAACCTCAATAGACCCTTTCAGGTATCTTAGTAACCACTTTAGTGCTTCCCAATATGGTTTCCCTGGGTTAGCCATGTACCTGGTTACAACACTTACTGGATGAGTAATATCAGGTCTTTTGCACACCATAACATGCATAACACTGCCCACAACTCTTGCATGAGGTACCTTACTCATCTTTTTCTTCTCATATTTTTCCTTTGTACATATAGCAGCAGAAAGCTTAAAATAAGAAGCTAATGGAACAGCCATTGGTTTAGCATCTATCATGCCAGACCTGTTGATCACCCTTTCTAGACACCCATTTTCTAATAGGAACAGCACACCAGACCTTTGATTTCTGTGAATGTCTATCCCTAGGATTTTCTGTGCCTTACCAAGGTGTTTCATGTCAATTTCAGATGCAAGAAACCTCTTCAAATGATCTATCTCCAAGGAATTTGCTAGCGAGTAACATATCATCAACATACATTAATAGATAGACATTATCTTTGTGATATGAACCTTTGAAGTAAACACAATTGTCATAAGAGACTATGTGAAAACCATTTCTAGTGGTAAAGGTGCCAAACCTCTTATACCACTGTCTTGGAGATTGTTTAAGTCCATATAGTAGTTTATTGAGTAAACATACATGTTTCTCCTTACCTGGTACTTTGAAACCATCGTGTTGGCTCATATATATTGTCTCTTCAAGCTCATCATGAAGAAAAGTTATTTTGACGTCCATATGCTCAACTTTCATCTGAAAAGCTGCAACTAGAGACAATATTATCCTAATTGAGGTGTGTCATACAACATGTAAAAAAACCTCATTGTAGTCAACCCCTTCCCTCTAAGTGAAGCTCTTGGCAACTAATCTTTCCTTATGATTGATCTCAATTTTAGTTGTACCTTGTTTCTTCATATAAATCCATCTACACCCAACCATATATTTGATTTTTTGGTTTCTTTACAAGTATCCAAGTGTGATTCTTGTAGACAAAGTCCATCTCCTCTTCCATGACACTTTTCCACATCGCTGAGTCTTCATTCTTCATAGCTTGGTGATAGTTCATAGGTTCAGTTTCACATTCCTCCATTGTTGTATACAGAGCATATACCACCACATCAGCATGACCATATCTCTCAGGTGCCATTGATGGCTCCACTCAAACTAAAATTTCTCCCTATTTTGACCAAATTGATAGAACTTGAGCTACACATTGTAACCCTGGGAGTTCATCTTTTTTGAATGTTACGTCTATGTTGATAATGGTTTTTGAATACCCTTTATCTTTATACCATAGTCTGTAGACTTAAGTGCATTTTGGGTATCCCAAGAAGATGCACTTAATTGCACTTGGTTATAGTTTCCCATTGCCTGAATGAGCATAAGCAGTACACCCAAACACCTTAAGGTGTTCATAAGAAGCTAGTGTGCCTTTCCACTTCTCTTCATGAGTCTTGAGCTCTTTGGTAGTAGAAGGACACTTGTTAATCATATAGCAGGCTATTGTTATAGCTTCATCTAGAATTATTTAGGCAATTTTGCATTAGAAAGCATGCATCTCACCCTTTCTAACAATGTTATGTTCATTCTTTTAGCCAATCCATTTTGTTGTGGAGTGGCAACAACTATTTTTTGTCTTTGAATTCCCTCATGCTTATAGAAAGAATCGAAATCCTCATTTAGATATTCAAGTCCATTATCTGTTATGAGCTTCTTTACTTTCCTTCATGATTGCTTCTCAACCAAAAACTTCTATTCTTTGAATTTGACAGTGCTCCATTCTTATTTTTCATTAAATACAGTCATACCTTTCTTGGGTAATCATCAATAATAGTTACGAAGTATATGTTACCTGTATGAGAGGGGACTCTAGCAGGTCCCCACACATCTGAGTGAACATCAAGTGTTCCCTTTGAGGTATAAGTTCCAGTGCCAAACTTCAGCCTTGTTTGCTTGCCTAGTATGCAGTGTTCACATAATTTCTGATTCCCTATGTTATCACTATATAAGAGTCCATGCTTGCATAGCTCTTTGAGTCATCTCTCACTGACATGTCCCAGCCTCATGTTCCACTGAGTGGTTTTATCCTGAGTTACTTACGCTCCATTAGCAGTTAAACCAGTGATTGTGCTCCCCACAAGGCTATATAGCTCATTTTGTTTAATTCCCTTCATAACTGTCATGATGCGCTTTAAGACCTTGAGTACCCCTCCTTCACCCTTAAATTTGTATCCAGCATCATCAAGTATGCTTAGAGATATCAAGTTTATTTTTAATTCAGGAACTAGCCTTACTTCACTTAAAACTCTGATCTGGCCATCAAAGATCCTGAAAGAAACATAACCTATACTTGTCACTTTACATGACACATTGTTGCCCATTAAAACCCTCCATCCATCTACATGCTTTAGATTTGTCAAGAGTTCTTTCTTAGGACACGTGGTAGGTGCATCCTAAGTCCATGATCCACTCATCACTAAACTCCTTTGTAGACACTGCAAGTACATCTTCACTTTCATAGCCATCAGAGTTCTTTTAATTATTTCTTTCAGGGCAACCTCGCTTGAAATTGCCCTCTTTGTGATAAGAAAAACACTTCTTACCTCTAGCCTTGGACTTGGATTTTGATCTGTTGTTGCCTTTTGGCCCATTTTCCCTTTTCTTAGACCTCCCTCTCACTGTTAATCCATCTCCACTGGTTAGTTTCTTTTATACTTTCAACTCCATCTCCTTTGATCTCAAAGCACCAAGCACATCTTCAAGAGATAATGAATCTATGTCATACTTAATTGCAGCTTTAAGATCCTTATAAGAGTCTAATAATGAGTTCAAGAAAATTATGGTTTGGTTCTCATCACTTAAAGTTTCCTTTGAATCACAACATTTGCTAACTCAATATTCAGTTTGGAAAACTTATCCAGGTTATCTTCTAGTGACCTAGATTGATCCATCTTAAATCTAAACAACTGTTCTTTAAGATATATCTTACCAGAAAGGTACTTTGTCATGTAGAGAGATTCTAGTTTGATCTAGACCTTGGCAGTAGTGTCTTCATCATTGACCTGTCGAAGTACATTGTCTGCAAGGTTGAGAATGATCGTGTTATAGGTTGTCTCCATCACCTCTTGCTTTTCATCAGTGGATAGAGTAGCAGGCAGTTCTTTCTCCCCTCCAAGTGCCTTAGCACATTTATATTGAACAAGAATGACCCTCATCTTCTTCCTCCAAATACCAAATCTTTGTTACCATTAAACTTCTCTATTTCAAACCTTGTAGACATTACTGACTAGGTTTAATTTCATTGATTTAAAGAAGCTCTGAATGCTATAAAACCTGGATGCCCTGATACTAAATTATTGTGGAATAACAGTCTCACTCAACCATATTAAAACTACTATGTCTAAATGTATAAGAAACAAAGTTATAAATCAGTAATGATAGTGAGTAAATGGAAAGGACAAAGTTCATAGTGGTTCGATCAAATTGATCTACGTTCATTGTGAGCTACTGTTTTATTGAGATTATACAGAGATTACAACGTTCATTTGCTTACAATGACCTTACAAGGATCAAAAATTGCTATCGATTCAGAAGACTTACTAAATCAAGCAATCCCGAGCTTAACCTCATTGGTTCATCACCTTCCCAGGCCTAGCTCTCTTTCTCTAATTCTCAATCATCTGTAATCATCCAACTCCTATTTTCCCAATGTACTATTCATCATTTGGCCAAGCTAGTTTATTCCTTCCTAACTAACTTTGCTTAGTTGGCAAAACTAACAAAGTAGCAGAAGAAAACCAATAGAAAAATTACATGCAGACCATGCACATAGATAACACATAGACAGGGAAACAAAAGAAGCAACTAATCCTGTATTGCCACTTCAGTCCTCATGGTATAGGTAGAGTCTTTAATCTCAAACCAACAATAAAGAACTAAAAAATCATTGGTTTATATAGGAAGAAATTTCGTATGCATTGCTTTATTCCTTGAATAAAACGATAATAGGTCTTACTTTAACAACTTTTCTTTGCTTAGTACGTGTCTTTGTATGCCAAAGGATCTGTGCGATAAAAAGCGTAGTTTTACTTGGACAGATTTAGTGTAACGCCCTAAATTTTTAGGGTTAAAGATGCATGTAATTTGACTTATTTAAAAATCCCTAATCCAATTGAAGCCTTAATTAGAGAAAATTTTCAAATTGAAAACCCTAATTTAAAATTAAATAGAGGAAGCATAAAATAAGAGAATATTCACTCAATAAACTTAAATAAATGATTCATTAATCTGTAATAAAGTTATATATTTACATATTCATCTATGGGGGTGAGTATTAAAAATATTCAGTAAGTAAATTCACATACTAATAAACTTCACATGACATAAATGTAAATATATAACTCATGCAACTTTAAATAACATAAAGTACTTGTAATTAACATAACTGATTTCATGGTTAATATATAACTTGAACTTGTACTTATTTTTGCTGATATTTATACTTGATTGATCATAATTCGACTTGGCATATCCCCCCGATTAACAACCTAACTAGAATTATTTTATACTTGAACTTGAACTTGCACTAGTAACATAAACGTGAACATGACGGATTGGGTGTCCTAAAACTTGAAGTCACTTAAAGTTATCTTAATTTTAAAAACGTTAACATGAACATGATGACACCTAACCGTATAGCTAATAACATGACGTGAACAATCTGGTTACTTGATAACTAAGGGGCATGACTAAATCTATCTCTTGTTTACTTTTCACTTTACTTGAGTTAAGATTCATAATTCACATTATCACACATACATAAGTAAACATATAACTTGTTCATGAACATAAATGATATATCTATTATGTGCATAACTCAAAATATAATCATACATAACATGATAAATAATTTCATCGTTATACGAAAAAATAAATAAAACACTTGATCATAAGATTGAGCAACATAAAGAAATAATAAAAATAATTTTACATTATATATTCTACATTTATAATATATGAACCGAATTACTATGTAAATCCACTTACATGGATTCACTACGAATTAAATTGAGCAACTCATGACCTGAGTTTCAAGGATCCCAAATCACAACATATTCATATAATAACTACATTATATATGGTGAACTATGAGCCTCCATGAGTAATTCTTACCTGATGACTGCGTCTTTTGAAACACAAAGCCTCCCATGAAAGAGAAGAGCTAAATCATTACTAACATCGAACCCTTGTCTTTTTTTAACTCACTTCATTCTGAATCAGAAGTAACTCAGAGTTAAGTTATGTGCATCGATAATACGTTGCTAAATTGGCGGTTGAACCATGAGTTGAGCTAGTTGTGTTGTAGTGTCTTTTCGTAAGACCTAAATGTCGGTAGTTCAAAATCCTCCTGGATATGCTCATGAGACGTAATCGTAGCTGCTGAATGAGCTGATTTTTTACTTAAGGCATCATCCTCTACATTTGCCTTTGTCAGGTGATAAATGATCTCGTAGTCATAATCCTTCACCACTTCAAACCAACAACGTTGCCTCATGTTAAGCTCTTTATGATGAAAAAGTACTTGAGACTCTTATAATCTGTGAAAATATGACATTTACAACCATACAAGTAATGTCTCCAAATCTTGAGGGCAAATACAACTGCAACCAACTCCAAATCATGCGTAGGATAGTTAGTTCATAAAGCTTGAGTTGACGAGAAGCATATACTATGACATTTTTCTATTGCATCAAAACATAACTCAGATCTCTCTTGGAAGCATAATTGTAAATCACAAAGTCACTCTAACCATCAGGAATAGTCAACACTGGTGCTGACTTTAATTTTTGTTTGAGACTCTGAAAACATTTCTCACATTCAACTGTCCAAGTAAAGGTGGCATTCTTTCTAGTCAACTGAGTAAGTGGAATATGGATCTTTGCAAAACCCTCAACGAATCTCCTGTAATATCCTCTAGACTCAGAAAACTGTGAACTTCCCTAATATTTGTCGGTTGAGGCCAACTAATCACCACTTCACATCTTAGATGAGTCAACGGTGATTCCATCTCGAGATACCACATGACCAAGGAATGATACTTTTTGAAGCCAAAACTCACACTTTTGGAACTTGGCATATAACTGGTGTGTCTTTAACGCTTGCAAAACAATCCTGAGGTGATCTATATGATCAGCCTCCGATCAAGAGTACAGCACAATATCATCAATAAAGACGATCATAAAAGAATCCAAGTACTCTTTAAACACTATGTTCAGTAAATCCATAAAGGCTGTTGGAGCATTAGTTAATCCGAACGACATCACTACAAACCCATAATGGTCATAACAAGTACGAAACGCTGTCTTAGGGATATCCTTATCTCGAATCCTTAGCTAATGGTAACCTGATCTCAAATCAATCTTAGAGAATATTAATGCTCCCTGAAGTTGATCAAACAAATCATCAATGCGCGGTAACATATGCTTATTTTTTATAGTGACTCCATTCAAATTTATGTAATCAATGCATAGCCTCATTGATCCATCTTTTTTTAACAAATAATATTGGAGCACCTCAAGGTGAAACACTAGGTCTAATGAAACTATTATCTAGTAATTCTTGAAGTTGATCCTTAAGTTCTTTCAATTCGAAAATGAGCCATGCGATACAGAGCTTTGGATATAGGGGCAGTGCCTAGTACCAACTCAATACAGAAATCTGTCTCCCGAGGAGGAGGAAGTCCCGACAAATCATTAGGAAAGACATCCAAAATTCATAAACGACTGGAACTGATCGAATATCCATATTTGTCTTGGTAATATCCACCATAGAAGCTAAGTAACCTCAGTTACCATGATCAAGTATAGGGTTTTATTGCTCTGACCGTGGTGGTGCACGAGGTGGAAGATTATGTTTCATCAACAAGGCTGCTTCAACCACCGCTACGTAGGTGGTATGCTTATGGAGCGACACAAAACCCTTTTTTATCTGGATGAAGTCCCCTTTCAAATGTCTGAGCCTTCTTGATCTCGCTATCAATGTAATGCGTGGCGTAGCAAGAAAATTCCTCGAACTTCCTTTCATAATCAGCAACAGTCATATTACCTTGCACCAGCCTAAGAAATTCGGCCTCCTTACTAGTCCTGACTGTGATCGGAAAATACTTCTCGAAGAACAACTCCTTAAATTGATCCCAAATCACCAGATTAAGCACAACATCATGAGCTCTTTGTGTGAGCTCCCACCATTTTTGAGTTTCTCGCGTCAGCATAAAACTTGCACAAATAACTTTTTAAATCTCAGAACATATCATAAATTGGAAGATCTGCTCTAATCTCGTAATCCATTCATCAACTAACAATGGGTCAGACGAGTGACCGTCAAATTCAGGCAGGTTCAGCCTCTTGAATGTATGGATCAGCTACATGTAAATTGTTGTTGTCCGTTGCAGTTGTTGTTGTTGAGTTGAGCGAGCCGTCGCTGTCTACCTCAACAACTCCAAAAATTCTTAAAACATTTCGATCATAGTTGCTGGAAGGTTCGCAACAGGATCAACCGGTGCGTGATTGTTATTTCTAACTAGGGGAAGCCATTACTCTGCTACCCACAAAAGCCATGACTTACCAAAAACCTAATCTTATTGCACGAATATAACATAAACGTAACAAACATGCCGTTATAAAACTAGAGTACATCATATTGAATCAATAATTAAACACTATAATATGCGTGCGTACCTGACTTATAAGGTGATAGAGGAGCCGAGTGAGCGACATGTCATATTTTTTTCCTAAAAGAAGTCTACAGAATCTAAAACATTTATTCTGATACCACTCTGTAACACCCTGATTTTTTAGGGTTAAACATGCATGTAATTTCATTTTTAAAAATTATCAATTCAATTGAAACCCTAATTGGAGAAAATTTTCAAATTGAAAACTTTAATTTTACTCTAATTTTAACATTATATAGTGGAAACATAAAATTATTTTAAGAGAATATTCACTCAATAAAATGAAATAAATGATTCATTAATCTGTAATAAAGTCAATTACGAAAATCCATAAAACATGAAAGTCAAACGTATTATCAAAAACTTAAACATGAAAATTCATAAATTCATGAATTAATTGTAATTAAACTGAAATCTATTTCTGATGTCATATAATCATAGTTAGTGAAAATCTCTTATTTTCACTGACTATGACGGTCCCTCACTCATCTTACTTGCCATCACGTGCAACATATTCATCTATGAGGGGTGATTATTAAAAATACTCAGTAACTAAACCCACAATAATGCTTCATATGACATAAATGTAAATAGATAGCTCATGCAACTTTAGTTTAACATATTCACTTGATTATTAAATAACATAAAGTATTTGTAATTAACATAACTGATTTCATGGTTAATATATAACTTGAAGTTGTACTTATTCTTGTTGATACTTGTATTTGATTGATCACAATTTGACTAGGCATATCCCTTGATTAACAATCTAGCCAGAATTATTTCACACTTAAACTTGAAATTACACTTGTAACATGAACGTGAACATGACGGATTGAGTGTCATGAAACTTGATGTCACTTAAAGTTATCTGAACCTTAAAGACGCTAACATGAACATGGTGACACCTAACCGTATAACTGATAATATGATGTGAACAATTTGGTTACTTGATAACCAAGAGACATGATTAAGTCTACCTCTTGTTTACTTCTCACTTTACTTGAGTTAAGATTCATAATTCACATTATGACATATATATAAGTAAACATATAACTTGTTTATGAACATAAACGATATATTTATTATATGGATAACTCAAATTATAATCATAGATAACATGATAAATAATTTCATCGTGATATGGAAAAATAAATAAGACACTTGATCATAAAATTGAGCAACATAAAGAAATAATAAAAATAACTTTACGTTATATATGCTACACTTATAACATATGAACCAAATTATTATTAAATCCATTTATATGGATTTGTTATGAATTAAATTCAGCAACTAATGATATAAAATCTAAGGATCCTAGATCACAACATATACATATAATAACTATAATTATTTATTTAGCTGCAGGGCGAGTGAAAGACAGGTGGAAACTAAACCTGGTGTAAATTGATCAAGTCGTTCAAACTAGATTCAGGTGATCTGAATCGATTCGATTCTACTGGGTTGGATCGGTTCGGTCTGGTCAGGTTGAACCGGTTTGGTCTAGTCAGGTTGAACCGGTTTGGCCTGATCTGACGGAATTAGTTCGGTCCGGGATGGTTCATCAGGTAAAAGATGCTTGGTCGGGTCAAAATCAACTGGGTCGCAAAACCCAGCTGCAGGCAATACAGAGAACGAACCATGACTGAAAGAAAGAAGAAGAAATAAGCTTACTGAACGCAATAACGATGAAGACGACAATGCAATTTGGAGAAGACGATGATGAAGGGGCTGCCATGGAAGGAAAAGAAAACAAGAAAGATAGGGGTGAGATCAGAGAGAGTAACAAAACAAATAGAGAAGAGAGAAGGAAATAGAGAGACCGAAAGCTTGAGGAGATAATGAAAAAGATAAAGCTTACCGAAATTTGAAGGACAGTGGCAATGCGGCGGTGATGAAACAACAATGGCACCACGAACAAGGAGATGAGGAAGAAATTTACGGAAAGTAAAGAATTTCAGAATTGGGTATTTCAAATTTTCAATAGAAAAATGTAGATTAAGGAAGAGAAAAGAGGAAAATAAGAGAGAAAATTAAGGAACCAAAAATTTGTTTACTAAAGATTAATGTTAGAGGGCTGCCCAAGTTGAAATGAAGAAGAAGGTAATGAACGGAGGGGCTTGTTGGGAAAGAAAACTGTAAAAGAAAGAGAGGATACAGGAGAGGTGGTTGAGTGTGGTCTTTATATCATGTGATTGGGGGTTAAAATTATAAAATAACCCCTTAAGCCTTAAGTCTTTGGATATTACATTTAATTCCTTAAACAAATAGATGCACCGTAGGGATCTCTATATTTTTTTCCCGCAAACTAATAAAAAAGATTCTCACGTAAATGTGTAGTCAAATACGTCACATAAACGGTCAGTGCATAGATTACTTTTTTCATGATGCAATAAGATTAGCTTCTCCATGCACGTGGTCAGAAAAAAGGTATTTTAAGTCTATTATTTATCTTTATAATGCAGACTTACAAACATTTTAACATCTGAAATTATATTTTTATGAAAAAAAATCTATTATTTGCCGGCTCAAGACCAGGAAAATATTTAAAGGACAACATCATACATCAAATTTGAATATATATTTTATTTTAATATATCGAACTTGAAAGAAAAATTATTGATACAAAAGGATACCAATAAATTATATTATATTATATACTTTCTTAAGGAAAAAAACTTACGGTCAAAGACAAATTACTTTGTCCAACAAAAGCCTCATTTACACAGACTTTACACTTTTAATTTGGAAAATTGTGTCCTCAAATTTGTTGCAATGTTTTAGTGGCCTTGTTTACTTCAATAATAAACTAATTGTTCACATGTTATACTCTTTATTGTGTATTTCATTGATTTTGTGACGGATTACATGAAACAAAATAAAGAAATGTGTATTTCATTGATTTATAAAAAAAAAATTCACAACAGTAGGCTGCGATTGAAGAACAAGAGTAAGAAGCAAAAGAAAAGCTACATGTTGGTGAGCTTTACTTGCTCAATAATTTGACATCAAAGGAAATAGAAGTAAATAAAAATGAAAGTGAAAAGAAAAAACGAAATAGAAGCAATCATAGGAAACCCACAAGTTACTTTTAACTTCTTTTAACGAAAGCAGTTACTTTTAACTTCTTTTCCCGCTTTGTTTCTCTATTTGAGGGAGTCTTTCTTCGTTTCTTCTTCTTCTTCAAGTTTTCTGTTTTCTCTCTTTTGCTGTTGATTCGTTTCTCCTCTGCCCTCCCCTATTTCTTGTGTTTCTTGGAGTCATCTGTTCATATGGCGAATTTGAAAGATAATGATGGCGTGATTTTTTGGATTTTGAAGATATCTTCCAAGAAATACAACAGATTATCGATGGCTGGTTGGTGAGGAAGCTATTCACTGATAAGGTTGTGAATACTACTACGATTGCTTCAGTCTGTGAAAAGCTGAAATGTTGAAAATGGCCTGGATATAAAGATTTTAGATAAAAATCTTTTTCTGTTCCAGTTCCACGATTTGAATGAAATGTGCAAGATTAAGATGAAAGGTGCCTGGAGTTTTAATGGAAGCTTGTTGATTCTGAGAATTTATGAACCTGCAACTCAACCTTCAGAAATATGTTTTGACCATTGCCATCTTTAGTTTCAAATCCAATATCTTCCTCCTGATTCGGTTGTGATGCCAGTCATCAAGAGAACTGCCATGAATATAAATGAGTTGATTGAAATGGATGAATATACTCTCAAATTGTTTTCTAGCAAGATCGATCAAGGTTTGAATTAATTGCACGACCTCAAAAAATTGGTCTCGAGTTTTCTTGATTAAGAGGAGACAAATCCAATTCGGATAGAGATAAGGATTGAAAGACTTCAACAATTTTGCTTTAAGTGTGGCATGTTTACACATGATTCTAAGAGATGAAGGTTGATTGGGTGGATAGCATGTTGCTGGCTTGGAAATTGGATAAGGGCTGAACAAATCTTAGAAATCCTATTCATGTAAGGGAGTTTTTCTTGAAGGAGGATTTGGATGAAAGTGATGTGTGCTCTACTCAATTTGACAATTCTTTTTCAGAAGGTAGGGTGGCTGCAGATTGTGAAAGACAGGTTCCTCTTCCTATTCTCCCAATTCCCATTGAAGATAAATGGAAAAGGATAGTTAGAAGACCACATGCTAGAAGTAAACAATTGAAGAAGGATATGATGCTTCAAAGCACAGAAAAGGGTCATGTTAAGAGGTTGAAGACTGATGATTTAGCTGAATGAGTGAAGTTTATGAAGCCGGCTATAGTGGCTTGCCTTGAAAAGTCACCTAGGGAGCCATGAGTGTTCGAATCTGGAATTTTCAAGGATTGTGGAGTTGTTTGACAATTCAAGCCTTAAAGGATGTTTTGCGTCGTTATAAACCCTAAATGGTGTTCTTAACGGAGACCAAAATGAAGAAATCAAGATCTAATCAGTTGATTAAAATTCTGAAGTTTAATTTTTCACATTGTGTGGATTCTACCGGTCTCTCTGGTGGCGTATTGCTTTATTGGAAGTCTTGCTTTAATGTCCAATGTATTTTTACTACAAGTAATAAAATGGACTTAAGTGCTGCTGGTTATGGAACGGCTTTCATATGGTAGTAGGAATGAATCTGATAGATGGTGCGAATTGGAGAAAATTGCAGCATCTAGTTCTGGTATTTTTTTTTAGCAGGAGACTAATGAAATTGCCTTTTCTGATGAGAAAATGGGTGAAAGACCTTTTGATTATGGTAGATCTTCAAAATTTAGAGACTTCATTGGTTAAATTGTGGGGACGAAAATACATCATTTTTTCCATAATTCTGTGTTACAAGGATCTCTTAACAGAACTACTATACACAAGGATCCAAATCTTGATTGGGTAGAAGGTGATCCTAGTGTTGCAAGGGTTCTCCACAATTTTTATGTGAACAGTTTCAACCTTGAGCATGTTTCTGACTTGGATTGGATTCTAAATCTGATATCTCATGTTATTGATGTTTCAACAAATCTTATGCTTACTGCTCCTATTTCACTAGATGAAGTTAAAGTTGTTTTCTCTTTACGAGAGAGAAAGCTTCTTGTCCTGATGATTTGGCAGGATATTTTTATCAGCAACAATGGGATTCTGTTGGAATGGATTTATGGAAGGCAGCTCTGGATTTCTTCAATAATAGGTATCTTTCCTAACTCTAATAATGAAACTCTTATTTCTCTTTTTCCAAAAGTCTCCCTGAAACACCAGCTCAATTCAGGCGCATTGCATTATGCAACTTTAGTTACAAGATTTTCTCAACATTCTTGTAAATAGAATCAAAATAGTGTTGCCTAGCTTTATCTCAGAGACACAAGGAGCATTTATCAGTGGTAGACTTATTCAAGAAAAAACCATTACTTCTCAGGAGGTCTTCTACGTATCAAGAAAAAGAAGGGAAAAAAGGAGTTATGGCTCTAAAAACATATATGACCAAAACTTTTGCTAGAGTGATTTGGTTTTTCTTGAAAAGTTTGCTTGTAAGACTTGGACTTCACATGAAAGATTGTTCACTGGATTATGCTATACGTGCAATCTGTTAATTATAGATTGTTACTTGGTGGTTCTCCTAGTGACGCTTTTAAACCACAGAGGCTTAGACAAGGAGAGACTATATCTCTTACCTTTTATTATAGTGCTTGTTAAGGCAGTTAGTTGTGGTAAGGTGAAGCCTATTAAAATGAAAAGGAACACTCTTGAAGTGTCTCATTTGCTTTTTGCTGATAACTTTTTATTCATTATTGAGGCTGAGGAGAGATCTTGTCTCAATTTGAAGAATTTCATTCAAAAGTTTTGCAATGCATCTGGTCAATGTGTTAACCCGGCAAAAAATGCATCTGGTTTAGCAAGAATGCTATCCTCTAGTTTGCTCTATCGGTTTGATTGCTAGGGACTTTATGGTGATCTTGTCAAGGCCTGTGGTAAAAGAGTCACTGCGCATTATGTTGATCATGCAGAGTTACTAGCTGTTTATGAGGGCCTTTCTATGGCATGCAGAGTTACTAGCTGATTACAAAGATGTAATATGCACAACTCCATCAGTGACCTTATTGCTCTTTCTTCTCTTGTCATTAAAGGTCTTCGTCCAAAGGTTCCAAAAATTACTCCTGTTTATTGGCTCCCTCCTCCTCCGGGTTGGATCAAGGTGGATATTGATGGCACTGTTATTGGATGCCCGGGTCAGCTGGATGTGGTGGAATTTTCCGTAATCACCGTGGATTTTTTAAAGGCGGTTTTGTCTTACCCTTAGTATCGGCATTTACTTTTGAAGCTGAATTATGTGCTGTTATTCAGGCAATAAATTATGCTTATCAGAAAAACTCAACATACGTTTCTCTTCTCATCTCTCACTCACTTGAAGTTCCTTGATCCATTAAAAAGATGTTTGGTCTTGATGTTTACATCTTATCTCCTATATGAATTTTCATGTTTCTCATATCTTCAGAGAAGGTAACCGCGTTGCAGATCTTCCTTCCAAGCATGCTGTCATTGCTGATGGTCCCATCTGGTACTCTGAGCTTCTTGCTTCTTGCCAACAATCATACCATGACGATTTGGTGGATCGGGGTTCTTATAGATTTAAATAGTTTTATGGCTAACACTATTTCCTTTTTACTGTATTATGTTGCTATTTCTTTGACTTTCTATTGGTTGAATCAACGCATGTAGTGTTCCTTCTCATTCTGAACTCTATTATGTTTCTTTCTCTTTATTCTTATTTAGTAATATTTTTGTCTAGGTCGTTAGTCACATTTTTCCTTGTTTGGGTGAGTAGAAAACAGGGACTGATCCAATTTTCAAGCATAGTAATGATCATAGCAATATTATTTTTTATTTCCTTTACTTACCTATGCACACTGTTAATATTGTTGAAAAATATAAATTCGTAACCAGGGATATGCTTAGATCCACTTGATTTAATTTGTTTTGAGATTTAATCTATGTTTTAGATTAAAAAAATGTTGTTCAAATAAAGAGTAATAGTCTTAAATGATTTTTAAAACAAAAATAGACAATCCCCCCNCCCCCCCCCCCCCCTTTCCTCAATGAGAATGGGCTGGCCCCTGATTACTAGGTAAAAAATTTCATTGGATAAAATAAGAAACCGATTTGAGTTGAGAAGTATACATTCTTTAACAAAAAATAAGAACAAAATGTCATAAAGAAAAAAAAAATGAGAGAGCTAAGTGCCGTAGAGAACATCATAATCAGGTAATGGAACAGAAAACTGGACTAGAAGCAGCTTCTTTCAGTCACAAATGAAGTAACAAAAAAGAACTCAAATTTGTCAAGTAGGAAAGGCGATTTGCAGATGACAAAGTTCGCCGATTACAGATGCTCACTATTCACTTCTGCAACAAAGAACCAGGATTTTCATTACAACTCGGTTCAAGCGTATACGTAAGGCAATATTGTTAAACCTTGGACCGTAAGGAAGTACAAAAATCAACAAGTATTTGTTTCCCCAAAAAAAAATCTTAAAATTGGCATGTAAAAACCAGACACAGTTCACAATAGATAGTTTAATCAAAGTGAAAATATGAGATAAGTAGATATAGAAAGAGTATAATAATGATGAATGAAAACAAACAAGAATGTTTATTTATTATCAATTAAAAATGATGACAGATAGATAGATTAGACACCTTGGTTCTTCCTGGTTTAAGCAATACTGGTACAAAGATTAGGTCAGTTTCCGCCATAGAGATCCTTTGGAATGTGATAAACACTTGACCTTTGGGAAAACAAAACCTGCCTTTGGTGGGTTTCCATCAACAAGAGAATTTTCATAGATCTCCTTACACTCTTGTACAACCTGTTTGACAGAGAAGACGTATGAATACTAAGCTTGAATAACACGATCTTTTCCTCCTAGAAACTTATATTTACCATATGCATGCACAAAGAAATATTAATCATAATGGTCAATGAAGTGGGTGGAACAGTGACATTGTAAAATTTCTATTACAGGTCTTTATTATGAATGAGCTTCGTTATTTATTATATGAATCAATGCGGTTGTTGTGCAAAAGTCTTTACAAAGTACCTCTTTGGCATCTTTCCTCGGGATTCCTTCTCGGAGTCCAACAAGCTTTTCAACAACCTCAGGCTGAAACAAGAATAAAAGAAAATCTTTTAACAGGAAGATTCTAAGCAGAAACCTGATAGATAAGGCATATAGTTGTATGATGCGAAGTAACAGCTCAAACCCGAATGTAAATTATGTAAATGGGAAAAATATGCTGTTGTGCAAAGCTTAACTATACGTACTTTCTTTGCTGCGAAAATACTAAATACAATGAATATCATTAACTTCAGCAGCAATCTTATTTCAATCATCTTTACCGGGCAATCAGGTTGATGTTCAAGAATATTTGTGTATATGAGCGTGAAGGTATCCAGACTCTCTGCAGAAGCAAGTTCTCTCAAATCACTCAGTGTTCTGACTCTATTTTCAACTTTCTGCCACAAGAGTCAAAGGAAATAGGTGATAAAGCATTAGCATTATGATTAATATATTTTATCACTTTAATGGAAGAAGAATTTGCCAGCAATATTGACAGTGTCATATAACCAATAGAAGGAAGCGCACTTACAGAGACGCTTATATACTCCCTGAAAAAATCTGTGAGAACCTCTTCATCCAGTCTCATCCGCTCAATTGTTTCTTCTTTGATGTAGTTTCTCTACAATCACAAGCGCCTTTTTAAGCAATCACGTGGCAGGGATAAGGCAAAACAACAAAAACTTCAGTTAAGATAAAACCTGAGTCAAGAGATGATCTACGTAGACCACCACTGTTTCCTCAAGACAAGCTTCAACAAATCTTCTGAACGATCTCTCTTCAATATACCTTAAATATACACAAGGAGCAAGTAAGATCTCTCTACTGAAAGATAAAAACTCAGTTTTCTTAATATAAGCTTAAAATCCAGATTTTGCTAAGCACTTTCTTTTCATAAATAAAACAGAAATCATAAAGCAGGAAGAACAATAAAAGAAGTATTGTTTTACGTTTTTTTTACAAAGTTACAAATTTCTACGGGGATTAGGGAATACTCGAACCCACAAGCAAACACTCATGTATGGGTGTGAGGACTTAACCACTAGGTCAACTCATCTCGTTGTTGTTTTAAGTATTTATTTGTAGTTAACCTGTAAGAACCTGGTTTATGAGAAAAGTTACAATTACGACGACCTGAGTAAAAAAAAAATGAGCTTTTGAAAATATGGCAGCTAAGAGAGATGCAGGAAATTAAACAACTATATCCATCACGCAGAACACTAATGTTTCACGAACATCGGAATACTTTCACAAGAAACTAGCTATTCAGCAATTGAAAAGGCGAGAAAGAAAACACGGAAGTAAAAGGAAAAGTTCAGGGATCAGAGATTCAGAATCTTTTTATAAGAATCAAAAATAATACTTCTATGCAATAAAATGAGACTAGTTGTAAAATATTTTTCATAAGAACCAAAAACTTACATTTTCACATCAGTAAAATAATCTCCAAAGGTTGCAACAAGGTATTCTGTTACCTGTGCTTCACACCAATCTGGAAAATAGCCATATAAGATGCAAAATTGAAGAAGAAAAAACATAAGATGCACTAAACAATGTTATCATTATCATTTGAAGAACCTTGCATAGGACTGCAATTAATCAACCCAGTAGAAATCAATTTGAAGTAACATATTTGCATGGCTTTCTCTCAGAGTAAAATTCCCAAAAGATTTTTGTAAAACGATAGCAATTACTCGAGCACCATGGATGCTAAAAATATCCGTTGTTACTCCAAAAGTAAATTGTTTTCTAAAGCGTACCACCAAGACAATGAAATTCACACTAACGGTCAATTCTGTATTATGGTATTCTAGTGCTTCATTGCGATACAGATTGTGAAAATGCGTTGCGAGTAAACAAAATTGCATACTCGATCACATAGACACAGAATCATGTATAAAGCCGTATTCGATGAAAGTCGTCTGTACACCTTGGAGGGAGAACTTTCGTATCAGATTCACCGTACCATATCGGGTCAAAAAGAAAAAATATATTGATTTTAGCCCTTATAAAAAGAAAATGGATTCTTGAACCTCTTTTACACTCATGTCATGTCAAGGTACTGTATAAGATTACAGGCATTGTGCATTGTGGGGTAAAACCTTCAAACTCATAAAGATCCTAGCCTTAGCATGTTGTTTACTGTCAAGGCCGCTCTTTTAGGGACCTTGTCTTTTATCTCTTAGTAGACGTATCTTTATCTCTTTATAGACGTAGTTTTCACCCTGAATTGCAAGGTTTAAAATAGATGATGCATTCAAAATGAGTAAAAAATGTAACACTCTTTTATTAAGACATATAATGCATTCAAAATGAATAATAATTACAATTTAGATTCACAGGTATTAGAAGTCTTTGGGAGTTTATTTTTCTTGGAATTGATTCTTTTCTTAATTGTGTTTTTCCTACGGGGTGATCGTTCCATATTTAGATTTTGGGATGATTTCTGGTTGAGAAATAGCTCCCTCCTTTCCTTACTCCCTCATCTTTGTGTACTGTCTTCGGACCACAAAAAAGTTGGAAAATTTAGTTTCTTTTGCTGCTATTCTATCTTGAAATGTTTCGTTCAGAAGAAATTTAAATGAAGGACTTTGATGATTACATCTTCTTGGACCTGTTAAAACCCGCTCCTGTTTTTATCCTTCTTCTAGTTGAAGGGTTTGGACTTGTGATTTTTCATATAAATAATTCTCCCTTCATTTAGTCAATCATTTGTTCCCTATATTACATTCCCTTTTCAATTGCATTGGAAATTAAGCATACCTTCTCAATGTGTCGGTTATTGGTTATGCAGAAGGTAAATACTTTTAATGTGCTTCAAAGAAAACACCCTTAAATAGTTTTATGTGTTTGCTCCCTTTTTGGTGTGTTTTGTATAAACAAGAAAATGGAGATTATCAGTTTCTCCAGAAGATATGGAGCTAAACATTAGCAGAGAATCTAACAGTAAATATGTCCTACCTTTCTGATAGAGCTTGATCAGTAATTCCTGTACTCCAGGATCTTCAAAGATGACTCTAACAGTCTGGTGCACAGCTTCCTAACATAAAGAAATCATAAAAAAGTTCGAGTTACTTTTGAAGCATCCATTATCACATGTATAGGAATGCTGACGAATTATTATCGAGAAGAACTTCAAGTGATGCACAGAGGAAACATTATTTTCTTAATATGAATTCGAATTCATTATACAAGCTGTCTGACTTCGAGCAAAGTTGAAAGGCCAAAATACTATTGTAACGTTGGCCATTACTATTTCTTTTATAGGTCATTGTAACACGGTCATTTTGACACCTCACTGAAGCAAGAACATTTTTGTAAAATGAGGCAGAACAAAGAATCAAAACTAACTTATACTTGATTAGAGACTGGTGCTTGTGCAATTACAACATTGATGTGAATCATGTGGCAACCTAAAAGCCTTGACAGGCTAAATAAGAAAAATGAGACATAGCCGAGCCTTAATCATCATCAATGTTACGAACTCTTTCTTTTTTAATTGAGGAAAAAATATCTTCAGTGTTGTACTTCAATAGAAACATCCTTCGAACTGAAAGTGAGAATGCTTCAAATTTGTCTTGTACAATTAGAACCATTCTAAGTATATCTTCTTAAGAGAGCTCTATGACCTCAATGATAAGAGTTCAACCACGGGCCGGTGGACTAACACTGCTTGAAAACGTCCCTTTTGTTGATAGAATTAACCAACAACTACTTTACATTTAAATTTGTTGCAAATGATTACTCCCAAAATAATATCTTTTGGCTTTTTAAAAGAATTACTGAGCAAACATCAATTTTTTTCTCAGTTTTCTTTATGAGAAATAAAAATTTTATTAAATATAAAGAGAAAGTACAAAAAATGTTCGGAGAATGAGCAATCCACACTGAATTCCGAAAAGACAAATTATTCCATACAAACAGCCGTCCAATTTGAATTAATCATAAACAAAGTAAACTTCTTAAACTCCTTATTGTTAAACAAACTCTAATCTTTAGCTCCACGAAGTTTGGGGCGCCCTGACAGTATTTTATGAATTGTTTTTGTCCTAGTCGGGTCTTTCTTTTTAGGGTTGTGCCCTCTGCTTACCTGGGGTATATGCCCCTTGTAGTGTGTATTTTCTTGATTGAAATATATTTACCTTTTAAGCAAAAAAAAAAAAACACCCAAGAAGAGATCATAAAGTGATCTTGTCCCATAAAGAGTTTGATATCCTCTAAAACTTCTTAAAAAATCCTCCTTTTCCGCTCCAATCAAAGATACCATAAAACAACAATAACCTAGGTATACCACAAAATCTTAAACTTCCTAGGAAGCTTCAGTGAAAAAAATTCCCTAAAGAGATTATCTACATTCCTCTATAACATTAACAGTTGTAAAGGTACTTCTGTTTTTCATTGGTAAATGCAAAAGCAACACCTCAATTTTTCTTTCTCCTTGGTTAAAAAGAAAACTCAAATTTTCCCTTCAATTTCCTAATAATGTTTGATGGAGATGCATGGGACTTTCACATGACCTAGCTGCATCCTCCAGTCCTTATGAAGAAATTAAGAAGATTTTTCATATTTTGTTAACGGAACTGTGAACTGTGGTGTAAATTGACCATGCATTTAACAAATATCTTGCCTTACGATGTTTCAGAAAATTTAGTATTGACAATGAAGTAAATAATTAGCCAAGTTATGAAAAGTTAAACAAACACAAAAAAAGAACTTCATATCCACATACCTTTGCAACTTCTAGAAAACCTTTGCAAGTGTCTTCGAAATTAACCTGTAGAAGGAGAAAAGAAATTATATGTCAAAAATAAAATAAAACTGCCGCTACATATTTCAAAATGCTCATTCTATGATCTCCAAGCTTCTAATAAGTTGAATAAGAGGAAGGTTCTCTAGTGCTGCATTTGGTGGTCCTATGTTTGGATTAGGGAAAATAAAATGTCTAGGCAAAATAGTAGGGTAGTTTATCAAAGTTATCAAGCATGATAAAACCTGAGAAATCCACCAGTAACAATTAGACTAGAGATACCAATGGAACTTAATTTTAACAAGACAATCTGTTTACAGGATGACAAAATTGAGGGGAGAAAAAGAGGGGAAAGGCACAGGAAGAGCTGACAGGAAGTATGGATGTGGAAATAATTGTGGTTGTCAGTATGTCTCACTATTATTTCCATATATATACCTTCCTTTCACCTATCCCAATGCTTTCTTATCAAATAAGAAGAAGAAGAATAGAAAAGAAAGTGCCAGTGAAATTTCTGGTTGCCTTCAATTATGCAGGGGAAATGCGATTTTTTCACAGATCATAAAAGAACAGGCAGATACTACTGTAATTCAAATGGGAGTTGTATGCCTGTGGCTATCAATAAGTTTTTCTATTTATTTATGATAAAGAACCAAAAATCTTTTTCAATTCTATTGCTTCCCATTTTTCAGTAAATAGGTGTAAAAAAAAGCTGGAAATAATCGGGGAAGAAAGTTGGGGTGAACCTCACTCATTAACATTTAATCATCAAATACTTACTCTGAAAGATACAACTGGAAGATTATTTACTTACTAAAGGGAAAAGGCCACACAGCGGACTTTTTAATCTAGGATTATATAAATTGTTAACAAAGACTATAATAGGTGCTGAAGACTATAAATTTCAAATAACGAAAATGAGGAGTATGCAAATGAATAGATATGACATAGAATACAGATTAAAATGTCAAAACCTGCTCAGCATAGTTCTGTGGAAGAGCTTCAATAGTGCCATTACTGAGCTCCATTGCGAGATCATAGCAGCGCAGGTTGTTGTTAATCTGTCCATTTCAAAGCAAGAAATAATTACACGTGACACAAAAACCAATAAATGACGCAACATACAACATGTATTGAATATTGACAAACCATTGCACATAGAGGTTCTAGACCAATTTCAGAAGCAGGTTCTTCCACCCTCTTCCTTTCAGCTGCTTGAAAATCAATCATTACCTGAAATAATATTCAACGAGAACATTTCCTCAGAAAGAAATATCATAAAATTAAGGTAATTGCTCAACCTTTAGGGGATCTTGTGGATTTCTTTCTGAGGTAATTGCTCAACCTTTATTAAAATAACAGATCACAGAAAACAAAACAAAAAAAAAAGAGAACAGGATGTCATCCCAACAAACCGCAGAAGTACTAAAACAATCACAAATACACATCCTTCCAACTTATCATGCTCAAGAACAGAGAAACTAGGGACCTTCTGAACAATGCAAAATCTTTTCTTCACTCATAAAATGGGTAGGATTGCTAATGGAAGAGCAATCAAAGGGGGAAAAAGGCTAGATATATAATCACTCTTCTTTATACGTCAATTTCATACACTCAGAATAGAAACTAGCACTCTTCCATATGATCTCATATAACACCCTTTTTATATTGGGACTGTTGTATAATGTTTCACTCTAGCAATTAAAGAATTTTAAGTGATTAAGATACTTGTTGCAATATATATAAGCTAAACCAACCTGAATAATTGCCAAAGCAATTCTATACAGCATGACATCAGTGCTGTTGTCCCGAACGATTTGCACTTGCTCACCTAAGATCCTGAACAAATCAACAGCTGCAGGAGTATACAGCTTTCCATCTTCTGTTTTCTTCGGTGGTTGTACCTTATCTGCTTCCAGAATATTCAAGTACCATTTCTAGAAAATAGAGCGAGAAACCAATGGATCAATTGAGGAAGAGAACTGACCAACCCGAGCACTAGCACAAATGAGTTATATATCATTTCTAAATATTACCCTTGTTGTGGCTTGCATTCTTTCAACATATGAATTCATAAGAGGATCCATGGCACCACTCTCAGAACAAACTTGAGCCAGAGACTCATCAACACCAAGGGCTATCAAATTATCTTGATATTCAACTACCCAACCTGTTACCTTTAAGTGCAGAGAAAAACAAGAACATAAAGTACCAAATAAGATACCATTTGGTAAGATAAAAACTCAGTTACAGGAAAAGCATTTTGTATTAGTCGGACCAAGACAGTTAAAAGTATATGAATGTCTCAATAAGAGACTTTTAGGTTGTGAGAAGCTACATTTCTAGCAAAATACAGAAACCATTTTTCAACCCTCTACGCTTCAAAGATAGTTACAAAGTCATGCCAGTGATTTAACAAGAGTAAAATGATACTACAGATTGCTAGGAGAAAAATGTTGCAATCAGCCAACACATTGCATGATACTTTCAAGGAAAAAGAAAAAAAGAAAGCGAGTTGCATCATAGAACTTAACTTTGTTTGGAACATACTTAAGACCTATTTAATTTAGTTATTGTGAAAAATGATAACAATGACAATAGTTAACATCCACTCATCCGACTTTATTTACAATTTCAGTAACAGACAATGATGTAATTGAGACTGCAAAAATCGTTTTTCCAAAGAAGAGACCATAAATACCTATATCAACAGTTTGGTTAAACCAAAGGGTTTGGGTATGGGTACCAATAGAATACAAATAAAGTGGTCACCTGCGCCCTCTAAGAATATGAAATGATAAGTTTGCAAAAAAAATAATAATTCTGGCAGAGAAAACACCTTTAAAATCTCTATATTTGTCAAGTCATTCGCTCGGTCACTGAGAAGTCTAAGCATCTGAATAAATCTTTCAGTGTACAGATTGACCATTAGTTGAAATATTTCATATCTGTCAGAAAAGAAAATTGTTAGTTGAAATAAAACAACTAATATTCAAATATGAATCCATTAATCTAACTGACAGAAGATTATAAATGGATCCATTTTTTTGGATTTTTACTGGAGATTGGGAATAGGACTTTCTATAGGACCCATTTTACTAACGGGTTTAATCACCACTTTAGCAACTTAAGCGGCTCTGTCAGTTACTCGGGATTCCCAATTATTCCATTTCCAAAGGTTAGCAATGTATAGTGGTCAATAGGATCATTTTCTTCTCGAGACCTTCTACTTCTTTTTATCATGTGGGACTTGGAAATGCTTTTAACTATTGAAGTGACTTTAAGCTTGTTCTAGTTCATTAATTTCATAATATTGAAACAAATAAAATCTTAAATATTTACATTAAAATCCATTATACGCTCATCAGACCTCTTTATTTTGCTTTGGGGAAAGTTTGCATCAGAAATTTTGTTATATCTTCTAAGCATTTCGTTTAATCATGATTGGCTTCTAAAACAATCTACCAACATGCTCCTATAACCATTTTAAACTTCATAGAAAACGTTAGAATGAACATTCTATTTGTACAACAGTTTAGCTGCAACGACAGAATTCAGGTCACTTCGGAATGCAAATAAATTTTCTTTTTTATCGTAAAGGTATTTGTAATAAGAATAGAACACTTACAAGAAAAAATCAAAAGGTAACCCAACTATCAAAAACTTTGGACTGAAAATGTGGATCCAATGAGTAGAACCTTTCTTACAATAAAGAATAAAAGAGTGGAACAATATCTACTTTGTATTATGAATGCATATAAATAAGATTCAACAAAAGGAAGTACGATAAACAGATGGTCCACCTTGGAGGAAAACAGGGGGCGACATAATCATAAATGTCACCAAGCTCTTCTCCAATCTAAAACATGAAAAAGAAAAGCAAGGGCATTGAGAATGAAAAAAATTATATTTGTATGGGCAAATAAATGTGAGGGCATAAAAATTTAAGTAATGGAAGCACATTGATCAAATAGCAACATTACTTTGACCTCAAGATTAATAATGTAAATCCAGATGCATTAATTGCAGAAGTATCCACGACTCCTTTCAATATATCATTGTAAATGGAAAGAAAAATTTCTTTCCGAAGATGGGGTGCGGATAAGCAAACAAGGAGGCAATGTGTCCTGTATGTGTACCCGAAATTTTTTCCTTCATTTCAATAGACAGATATCATAAACATATCACAGGAAGTGTTTCCATCACTCCTTTCAATAAACATTGTAACATAGAGAGAGGGAAGTAAAAGGAAAGAAATTTCTTTCCGACGTGGGGGTGCGGTTAAGCAAACAAGGAAAGCAAACTGTCCTTCAGCACGTATACTTGTAATTTTGTCCTTCATTTCAATAGGTAAATATCATAAACATATCACAGGAAGTGCTTCCAAAACAAGAAACCAAACTTTAGGGTAAAATTGAATTTAGATAATATTCCTACATCCGAAAAACAATTATCAATACTATTTAAATTTTGTTTCAAATCCACAGAACAAAAGAATATAGAATCCAAATCTTCATCCACAACAAAACTGAGACCCCCTTCATAGAATGAAACAGAGTTACAGAATATACAGGAGCTGACTTCACTCAGCCCAAAACGAGTTGAAATAAATTATGAAAATCCACAACCTTTATAAGATCAGAAGAAACTTACCAACCGAGCTTCCTCTAATGCTGCTTTAAGGTCCTCAAAAACAAGCTGACAAAAATTGTCAAAATGAACAAGAAGGCAAAATAAATATCCAACCTTCAGTGGAGATTTGATCAGAAACTACCTCCATCAGAAGCTTATTAAACCGTCCTTCGACGGTCTTCCTTATTTGTTCATAGCACTTATCCTTGTACCCTTTCCCCTGAACCTTCAACTTTTGTTGTGCTAAGTTTCTTGAAGAAGCTATTGCTGTTGTAGACTTTCTGCAGCAGATAAGATTAAATGGATAAAATGCATAAAATAAAACATTTGTTCATACAGTTATGCAAATGTACTGAAAACAAACGGATAAAATAAAATATAAAAGTCAGCAAAGAAATGACAGTAATTTTCTACGGAAAATATATCATATTAAAATAATTACTTTGTATTTTTACGAGGATTTACGATAGATGCCATTGCTCCACCACCCTCAGCCTCAGCAGCTTCCTCAGCAAGTTGTTGGTCAAGGATTTCTTGCATTTCAACCACCCTTAACAGATAAGACAAAAATATGAACACTAGCTACTGGATTACTAGAAGAGCTATAAACAAATGACATATTTTTCAATTTCGCACTTATTCCAGCCATAGGATATGACAATCAAGAAGTAAGAAAGTAAATACAGAAAGTTTTATTTCTCACATAGCCTTGTTTTATTGAACTCAAATAAAACGACATGCAACTTTGCATAAAAAATTCACTCCATTGAAGTAAATAAGGCAAGAAATATAAGTAGAAAAAATTAGATAATCTCATTAGAAGCAAGGTCCAGTAACTCTTTTCTTGAAGTTCCATGTGATTGTCATGCACAAATTACCATGTGATACTCTAAATTGGATAGTAAGAAAAATTTCAAGCCCAAGATACATGACAACAACAACCTACGAACAAATGGCAATAAGTCATGTCAACTAAGTAACTAATTACATGAACTCTATGGGCACTTTTTTATAGTAACTCTAAGGGGCCCCTTTGGTGAAAGGATTTTGATGGAAAAGAAGGTGGGAATTGGAATGTGGGCCAAAAATAAATCTACTATATTTTCCTAACTGTTTTCTCACATAAATCTATTTTTCTAACCCTCTGACAGTACGTTATACTTAAAACAAGTTGCCCAACAACTTTTGACAAGTTGACTACATACCAAACAAGGAATCTTACTTTTCAAACTATTTTCCAAGTTTCTCATGTGTTACGAACGTGGAAATCCTACAACCCTGTCATCAAATTCCAGCATTTAACAGTCCAAGCAACTTCATTTTTTTCCTGGCATTCTTTTTTTTTATAAGAAACAGAAATATTATATATATAAAAAGAAAGAGAATGTACAAAGTAGGTTCGGAGGAAAAGAAGTCCTAACCGAACACCAAAAGCCTATAGATAGTCTATACAAGCAGCCATCCAATTACAACTGAGCATAAATAAAGGAACAACCTCAAAAGTCTAAGTCTTGTGCCCAAAAAGAAGTGAAAAACTGTATTTCTCCCAGACTGTATTAACATCGTCAGAGGTCTCTTCAAAAATTCTTTTGTTCCTCTCTAGCCAAATGTACCAAAAAATTGTGAGCGCACCAAAACTAAGTTTCTTATGGATTTTCAGTTGGAGAACCTCACCCAACAGCCCCTCTACATGCTCATGAGGAACCCAACTGAAATTAAGCTCAGATCTCCATTTAGACAACAGAACATGAGCAAAAGAACAATGTATGAAGAGATGGTCTAGACTCTCTCCATTTGTGCCACACAACACACATCTCAGAAGGAGACATATCCATGTTCGGATGTCTAGTTTGGACCACGTCATGAGTGTTGATCTTACGGTGACTTAAACACCAACGAAAGAATTTGATTTTCTGGGGGATTTTAAAGGACCAACTTTCACACAAGGGGAGGTCAACCTGACTTCTATTATCTACAACTGAGTTGTTGGATGAGGCCAGGAAAGAAAAGAAGGAATTTTTCCAGGCATTCTTAGATCCACATACTAAACGACCCCTAAGAGAAAAGTATTAAGGAGCATGTAGTATAACAAATTGATAAAAAAATGGGCAATGACATACCTTATAGCTCGAACCAATGTTTGTGGGCTGCAAATAAGCAAAAGAAAATGGATGGCATTAACAGGGCCGAGACAATTAAAATAAATAGCTGCTTTAGTTATACGTGAGTCAGTAGCTGTCTCCTATAAATCACAAATTAGGAAAATTTTACTTTTGGTAGATAACGTCATAAAAGAATTGATTTTTGTGTACTTTTGAATATTCATCAAGCTTAGGGAAATTGAGAATTTTCTTTGGAGGGGGCCCTCATGCAACATCAACAGCGAGAAGTGAATGGATTTATCATCATAAGTGCCTAGGTTAATGTCAGGTGAAATTAACATTTTACCAGCAGTGATACATCGGATCTCATCTGGTAACCAAAAATGCAATTGCAAAAAAGTAGTACTAAGTTGATAACCACCTATTCCCACCCCTTAAAGTAAATGTGGAAGGTGTATAATGCACAACAAACTAGGGTGAGTACCGCACTAAGAATCAAACTCTAAGTTTACAAATAACAAGGACTCAGCCTGATTTTTCTGGAATCAGAACCAGTGGAAAGACATCCATGCCGCTCTAGCAGTGTACCCTGATGAGCAAATGAAAATTTTCCGAAAAAATAATGTTCACAATGTCAAAAACCGTGACTTAAAAATCTAGTTAGCGGCGGGAAAGAAAATAGACCAACTCTCGCAATGTCTATAAACATCTCTTCCCATGTTTATGTTTTATTAAAAGGGGGTTCTCCAGCAATTTTAAGCATTCTTTCTCTTACAGCTTTTCTGTTCAGTTGCAACACGAATATTTTAGCTTGTTTTCTAGTAGTCCGTAAATGCATGGAAAAATTGGAAGAGGGATTAAATTCATGACAAACAACATAAACCCGGACAGTAGAAAGTATTAGAAGACATGAGATATTAGCTCTAAGGAACCATTTTACTAGGAGATATCAAAGGAAAAATTTCTATAATGCTTTTGAATATCAGAAAGTAGAGTTAGAAATTGATTTTAACACTTTAGATAGTTACCATCATGAAATTGCATAGAACATACCTCTCTTTCGATAGTTTGTAAAGGTTGGAAACATGCCCCCATAATGTCTTCTCAAATGTCTCCCATGTCTGATCTACATCTTCAAAATATTCTCTGATGCATTTTATGGGAGGCATAATTAGAAAAATGAATCTCAAAGGAGATCCAAAACCACACAAGAATACATATATAAATTAAGGGAAAGGTCCAGCAATCAACGAAAACCTCCAAGACTTGTGATCATGCTTGACATGTTGAAATCAAATTTAATCTGAGTACTCAATATCACAATTCTCACCATCATTGTACATTCCTTTAAAAATATGCTAGTAATTTTATATACATTTATAAGTAAAATGATATGTGTTAGTCATAAAAAAAATATAGTATAAGAGAGTGAATTTATCTATATATATATAGCAACTGCATACATACATATACATACATGAGTACATAAACATATAAGTTATTTTCATTAACGTGTTTGTGTCCTAACTCCTAATGTTTTGGAAATGACGTGTCGGTGTGTTCTTGTCGTGTCATGTTCGCGCCCATGCTTCGTAGGTTAATATGAACAATACAGCCATAAGAAACTCTAAAACAATTAATGAATATGAAATACAAAAGAAAATCCACACCTTAGTCTCCCAACCTCCTCTTTGTGAGATGCAGCAGCTGCTAATGCAAACCTCCTCTTTCCATCTAGAGCTGTTAGCCTCTATGACAAGGATCAATGTTTAAAAAGGCTAAAAGCGGCCTTGAGGCGTTTTTCTTTACTGAGGCGAGGCGTAAGCCTCGAAGCGTATTGAGGCGTAAGCCTCAAAATATAAGTAGAAAAACTAAAACTACTCTTATAAAGTGAGAAAATGCAAATAAAATTGTCATAACTATTAAATAATAGCATAACAATAAAAATAATAGCATAATTATATAAATTAATGTTTTAGAAGGTTTATAAGGAAAACTGGAAAAACAATCTAAAGTTCACATGAAGTGATAATATTTAGAGTATGTAAAAAGTGAACTGTAAAATACGTAGCTGATTTAATGTTAGGTGATTATAAGGACACATGCAATCCACTAAAAATAAAAGAAATATTAAAAAAAGTATTTTTGTCGGTCAATGTTGCTCTCTTTGAAAATTTGCACAAGAACAAGTAATAAAGCTTTTGATGAAATGAAATCAGAAAAACTAGTCGAAGGAAGAAGAGCAAAAAGAAGAAAAATGAAAACTTCAAAAAGCTATGCCGAAGCAAACAATGAATCTCGAACATGAGACTATGAGAGGTACTGGAGGAGGAAATGGGGGAGAAGAAGAAATCAAACGTTACTTGAGAAAACAAGACCTCTTCCTCTTTTTCTCTATCTTTTCTGTTGTTCCCTTCAATGGAGGCTAGAACCGGATTCTATTTTGCTTTTTACTTGTTTTGCTCTAGCTTATCACCGAAACTACTTTTTTTCTTCAAAACCCCATTTTGTTTTTTTGCCAAAGATCATTTCATCTAACATTGAAACATATTATTGAGGCGTAGGCATCAAAAGCATAGGCCTCAAAAGCGTACGCCTCTATTGCTAGAGGCATAAGCCTCGTGAAAGCAGAGGAGTGAGCCTCATATCGTTGGGCTCACGCCTCGATTTGAGGCGCGCCTCAGTAACGCCTTTTTAAACCATGACAAGGATAGAAACATGACAAGGAAAAGGCCAAACCAAAATGCATCAGATAATGTAGAATTTATGTTTCATTTTTTTTACTATTTATGTTTCTATTTATCATAGCAATAAAAGTGAAATTAGCTTACCTCATAAGTGTTTATGAGTTCCTTATCATCACTTAAAGAATCTCGTGCCTCAGCTGCTTCAACAGATATGGACATCATGCCTTCCACATCCTATCCAAAACCTAAGTTAGCTGGATGGATAGCAACAATATAACCATGCAGAAAATCAAGAAGTTAGGAGGTCCTGAAATCCATGCTTCTGTCTTTATCGCTTACAAAGTATGTATCGAGGATATCAGCAACATAATAATGGCTTTGCTAAGCATAATCCCATTCATTATTCTTTATTGCTAAGCATAACTTGTTAGGAATCAGCGAGCTTTCAACCTAACATGAGCTAAGGAATAATCCCAAAGACAATAGTTTAAATCTTCCTATGTATGAATTCCAAAAGAATAAGACAAAAGATGTAGACCTTCAAGGTTGTATTCAAGTTGTTCCTTGCATTGCTAAGGAGCTTTATTTGATCATGGTTTTCTATTAATGTTTGACATTCTTGACACAGCCTGATGTACAAGAGAATTATATTAACCACAAAGCTGAACATCCATAATTGCATGAAGGAACAAGTATAGCATGTCAGAGAACATATAAATAAAAAGAGGCATCAAACTCCGCAAGTAAATATCGGTCACGACATACTTCTCTATAGAAAGGAAGTTTTCACGAAGCTGATTTATAGTCTTCTCAGATAAGGAAAGTGACTCCAGCCCTGCTTCTGCTTGTTCAACCTGCATTTAGTTATGAAATGTGAGACTAATGTGAGACTAGCCGTGTATCACAAACATCTTTTGCTTCAATGTAGATATATAAGTTTAGAATGTAGGGAATATATATAGTTTTAAACTCTTTTCTTTTTTCTGATAAACAAATTTGTACTAAAGAAATGACAAAAACAAAACAAAAAATTGTGTTTTGGTAGATATCCACCAAAATACAATATACTTTAGGACCAAAACGAATATTAGTTCCGAAAGCGAATGTTGAAGTGTAAATTCCATATAAGTACCTGCTCAGCAACCATTGTACTAAGTTGTGCGTCATTTGCCTGAAAATAAAGCACAACAGCATAATTAAAATAAAGATCAACTTATGAATCTTAAGAAATTTTCATGGAAAAAGTTATAAAAAGTATGGTGATACTATTGGAGAGATCTCACAAGGATATACCTATGAACTTAGGGTTATAAACATAAACACTATTTATTGTGGCCACCATTTTGTCTTTTCATTTTCTCATGTTACACAATTGATCCAACAAAATCCAATCATGGTTTAAGAGTTGATAGTGAAGTTTAAATTCGTTTCCGTGTTTAAGTTTTGTAATCTTTTCAAAAGCTTGAAAGTATATAATATCAGTCAATGATGAAAAACTACTAGTCTAAGATGAAAAACTATCACCTTCACTCTTCCCAACTTAATCTTGGAAAAGAAATGAAAAAGAGAAATATTTTTTTATCGGTAAAAGATTATATATAAAACAAAAGAAAACCACTAGGGATGTACAAAAGAGAGATCCCAACTGTTAAAAAAGTTGATCCCTAAATGAGGATCTAAAGAGTAGATCAATTCTTTACAAGTATATTCAAAAAAGAACAAAAAATTGTATCCACATGATTAAGAATCCCATCAAAGACCCTTTTGTTACTCTATGTCAAATGGTCCACATAATGCAAAGAGGTATATAATACACCAAATTTTCTTCTCCATCGAGCCTTTCCCCAAAAAATTCCACTCAAACAAAATTCCTTTCATCGAGACAGGCAAAGACCACCTAAGCCCGACAGCGTCCAATATGTTGTTCCACAAGCAAGAAGAAACGGTACAATCAAGGAACAAGTGATTGTTACTTTCTTCCTCGATTTTGCACAAATAACATCTATTAGCCATATTGAAACCTATCTTTTTCAAATTATCGACAATGAGAGCATCCCATGCTGAAGTTCATCCCAAAAACGCACATCTTGGAGGAACACCGGTCTTCCAAATGTTCTTCCCAAGGAAAGGGAGCTCCCTAATTAGAGAGAGCTTCTTGAAATAAGATTTCAACAAGAACACCCCATCCTTATTCTAGCTCCACCTCACTAAGTCCATGGAGTTCGGGTCTAACGAAGAGTTGTAGAGTATGGAGAGGAAATGTTGCATGGCATCCAGTTCCCAATCATTGCAATCCCTCGAGAAGAGTGGATTCCAATGAACTCGGTCACTAGTCCTCTGAATGAGATCCCCCACTTTAGCGTGCTTATCAACGCTCATGCTGAATAACTGGGGAAATTTAGTATATAAAGGACCAACTTCACACCAATTATCTGTCCAAAAGTTGATTCTAGACCCGTCTCCCACCTTGAAACTCAATAAAGGGGCGAAGGAGCACCACTTTTTACAATTACTGGACCATAAGCTACACCCCAATGTTCCTAGAATCTAAACCAAGATACTACTGACTTCCACATAATGTCCTTACCTGTTACAAATTTCCAAAGCCATTTGCCTCTCAAGGCCTCATTGAAGACTCTTAACCCTTTCACTCCCAAACCTCCGTTGCTTTTACTCTAACAAATTTTATCCCAACTAATCAAGTGAATCTTGGAGTCCAGATCAGCCCCTACCCAAAAAAAGTCTCGCATAATTTTTTCCAGCTTGTTAGCCAGAGACAGGAATAGGGAAACAAGAGAGAAAATAGATTGGTAGGTTAGAGAGAGTGCTATTAATCAAAGTCACTCTGCCTCCATTAGAGAGGTAGCTACCTTTCAAGAGGCCAATTTCTGAGAGAACCTATCCACGACCGGAACCCAAATCTTGGGACTTCTGGGATTTGCTCCAAGAGGCAAGCCCAAATAGGTGTTGGGCAACTTGCCTACCTTGCAATTAAGGATTAAAGCTAGAGAATCCACATCAGAAACTCTCCCAACTGGAATGATCTCACTTTTGGAGAGGTTCACATTCAGGACAGAAATCGCCTCAAACAGCAACAAAGTACATCTCAAATGAAGCAACTCAATTCTATTTGCTTGAGAGAAAATTATGGCGTCATCGGCAAAGAGAAGATTAGAGATTGAGTAGCTTCCTTCCTTGTCCACTTCGAAACCCTTTAGCATCCCTCTCAAAGCATTCTTCTCCATAAATATGCTCAAAGAATCCATAACCAAAATGAAAGGAAGAGGGGAAATTGGGTCCCCTTGACGCAAGCCTATAGAACTTCTAAAGGAACCCTTTGGTGATCCATTCACTAGCACCGAAAAAGAGGGGGAAGAAATGCAAAAATCAATCCATTTCCTCCATCTAGTGTCAAACGCCATTTCCATGATACGATTAAGGAATTCCCAGTTAACATGATCATAGGCCTTCTCAAGAAATATAATAAACCGTGATAGGTTTCCATCATTCTCGTTTGACGATACTCAAATTCATTATCTATGAGAGTTCTACTAGGTTAAAATTCATAGAAGGCATCCAAGTGAAAAAAAAATTGCGGACAAGTCTTGGAACAATTCTCTGTACACACAAGGAATAAAATCTAGCACGTCTATGAATTTTAAACACTAATGAGTAAGTATTTCAACCATTTGTGTTTATTTATATTCAATACCATTATCTGCAGGGATTTAGTATGTTTAAATTCACAGGTCTCAATCCAAACGCAGCAAAATATTGTGGGCCAATGTTGAAAAAATCCATCATATACAACCAGGACTACATTATAGAACTTCTATTAACAGCCACTACTCCACTACAAGGGGATTGATTTCACTTTACTGATAAATATAATTTCAGGCAAATAGCCCACCAACACCAGCCAACATAGCGGCCGTTAACTGACACAACCAGAAGATTTATTGAGAAATTGAGGCAGGCTAGCAGCAAGGAACCAAATAATAGCACCAGCCATTGATGAAATACAGAGTTCCAGTTCAGCTAAATGTGATTAACAATTTCTACCAAACAAAGATTTCTCAAAACAAGCAAAACATATGCATTTGAACTCTTCTCATAAAACAGGCGTGATATACTTATGCTCCATAAAACGACTAAATGACCAGGAAGCTCGTACTCCCAGTATATAAATAGAACACGAATAAACAGGAAAAAACAATTCAAGACAGCAATAACCTGATAAGAGAAATTGAAGAACGAATTAACACCTGTTGGCGGGTAATGTAATCGGCTTTGATAGAAGCGATGGACTGTAGATGCTCCGGAAGTGTCAAGAGCTTGGCGACCTCGCGCACAGCAGCTTCTTTAGCTTCGATCCCGAGATCCTCGACCATCATCTTGCTCACAACTATCGGAAGAGAGAGAGAGAGAGAGAGAGAGAGAGAGAGAGAGATGCAGCAAGGGATTTAACTATAAAGAGAACTCGACAGAACGTATGCAAAATGAAGCGGAATTCGGCATTAATTGGAAGAGAGAAATTAAGAACCCGATAGCACAATTGCGGCTCGGAGATTTGTCCACGATGACCGGTTGCCACGAAATCTCCAGTCTTCCGTAGACTAGAGAGACGATGACTCGTCGTTGAATGCAGAGCGCTTTGTTCCTTCGACGACGTGTCGCTTTGGAAAAATAGTATTCGACTAAAAGTTTTGGGTTAATTACCTCATGGGTATCACCTTCTACGCTTTATATCAAATTGCACTATCACCTTTAAAAGTTTACAGTAGTACTGTTCCTCACGTTCAATTTCTTTTGACGAAGACCTCCTACTGTGACTTCCGTTCAAATAATAGACGGAAGTCGCTATATGTGAGCGATGGAAGTCGCTATATGTGAGCGACGGAAGTCGCTACATGTGAGCGTTACGTGATATTTTTAATGGGTAATGAGGTAAAGGTATTGCGACGTGTAGTAAATCCACGGTTACTCCCCACCAACCCACTTTTGATGGGGAGAGACTCTTCGCGTTACTATTGTCCTTTACGAAGCTTCTTCTTTGAAAAGTTATCACTTTCATTCTCTCATGCGAATGAACCCTTCGCTGTCACTGTTTTCTTCGAAATCTTCTTTCATTGTCTTTCTTGAAATCTTCTTTCATTGTCCTCTTCAATTGTGCGCACAAGAGGAAGTGGCAGAGTCCATGGTCAAGTACAAGGCCGTAAAGATTCTGATGGTAAAGGATGAGATAGTGAAGGTTTTGAAGCTCGAAGAAAAGGCAGTGAAGGTAAATTATTTATCTCTTCAATACTCAAAGATTTTAAAAAACAACAAAAAAATTTAAAATATTTTTAACATTTCTTTACTAAAAGCATTAGGGACCACCATTTTTATACTATTTTTAGAAGATTGATCCCTATTTGTTTTTAGTGATTTGTCTGGAAAGTGTAGTTTAGTTTAGGGTTTGAAGTTTTTTGTTTGCATGTTGGCTATTTTATGTTTGTATGTTGTTTTGTTTCGATTAAATGCCTTAGGATGTGTATTATTCTGATATAGGGCTTTATGTACTGGTTTTTCATTTTGGTTTAGGATTTTGCATTCTGGTCTAGGGTCTAGATGTGTATTATTTTGATATAGGGATTTAAGTACTGGTTTTGCAATCTAGAGGATTTTGCGTTCTGGTCTAGGGTTTTACATATTGGTTTATTTTTTTCTGGGTTAAGGTTTTGCATTTAGGTAATCTTGATTATGTTAAAAGATGAGATTGTATGTTGATTAGCATTTGCATTCTAGTTTATTCTTGGTTATGGATTTATTATGGATTATGTTAAAAGATGAGATTGTAGATTGATTAGGATTTGCATTCTAGTTTATTCTTGATTCTGGTTTATTCTAGATTATGTCAAAAGATGATATTATATATTGATTAGGTTTTGATTCTAGTTTATTCTTGATTCTGGTTTATTCTGGATTATATTAAAAGATAAGATTGTTGTATTTTTATTAAAGTAGATTGAAAATTCTGGTAGGGTATCTGTAGTGTAATTTTGTTTAGGGTATTGAGGTTTTGTATATAATCTGATTAGTTTTGTCTACATGCTGATGTTGTCTATAGTGTATTCAAGTGACTCTAGTGATCCTGATTTTGCTGATGCTGAGTGAAATGATGGTTAAACAACTGATGATGATCAGTTGAGTCAATTGTTGAACAAGAAGTAGAACATGCTTTTAGTTGTACTGATTTTAATGTAGTTGATGCTGAAGAGGAAAACTTTGATGAATTAAGAAGTTTGGACAGCGAGTCAGATGGAGAAGGTGTATGGGGTAGGAATAGACCCAGGAATCCTAAGTTATCCCCTAAAGCAGGTATGACAAACCCACAATTCAAATGAGGCATGGTGTTTGGATCTGCATTTGAGTTTAGGGAGGTTGTGATGGAATACTCTATTAAGAATGGTAGGGTTCTGATATTTGTGAGGAATGATAGGGATAATATTAGCACTGCATGTCGAATGGGTGTCCTTAGTGTTTCTATGCATCTTTACAAACAGATGGGAGAACATTTCAAATTAAATCATTCAATAATATCCATAACTGTTGTAGGACATTTAGGAATAACTTTGTCAATTCAAGTTAGTTCTCACAACAACATATGGGGCAGCTAAGAAATGTACCAAACGTGACTGTCAATGCCATGCAAGATGCTATACAGCATGATCATATGGTGTTGGCATCAAGGATGCAAGTTTGAAGAGCCAAGAGAAAGGAAACAGTTATAATTCAAGGATCATTTGATGACCAATTTCCCCAACCGTGGGATTTATATTGAGGAGCTAAAAAGAGTTAATGAGGATAGTTATATTTTTATGAAAATTGAGGTTGGTAAAGATGATAGACCTAAGTTTCAAAGGCTTTATATTTGTTTCGGGTCTTGTAAGAAGTGCTTTAAAAAGGGTTGTAGACTAGTGATTGGTCTAGATGGGTGTCACAACAAATGTCCCCATCTAGGACAATTATTGACTATAGTGGGAATAAATTGGAATAACTCATTGTTCCCAATTGCTTATGCAGTAGTGGAGGTTGAAAATCGAGACTCATGGGAGTGGTTCTTGAGTGCTTTATTAATGGAGGATGTTGGAATTGTAACAGTTATGCTTGGACATTCATAACTGATAAGCAAAAAGGGTTTAAGCGTGCATTAAAAACTTAGTACCCAATTCGGAGCATAGGAGTTGTGTGCGTCATATGTACAATAATTTTAAGGAGGATTTCAAAGGCTGGCTTTGAAAAACATATTATGGAGTTGTGCTAAGGCATCAACAGTAGCTCAGTTTTTGTCTAAAATAGAGAAATTGAAGGGTGAACATCTAGAGGCTTAAGAATGGTTGTCTACAAAGCATCGCCCTTCATGGACTAGGCCTCATTTCCAGACCTTCCCCAAATGCGATATGTTATCAAACAACATTTGTGAGTTATTCAATTATGCAATATTTGAAGCTAGAGACAAGGCTATCCTAACGATGTTTCAAAAAATCAGGTTATATTTAATGATGTAAATGATAAAGAAAAGAGATAGTGTTTCTGTGTGGAGTTGTGACGTGGCTCCAAAAATATGTGCAATAGTTGAGAAGAATAAAACAAATAGTGCATTTTGCCTACCTATATGGGCATGATGTGGGAAATTTGAAATATTTCATGTTACTGAGCCAATTAGTGTAGTGAACTTGGAGGTAATGACTTTGTACTTGTAGGGATATGAGCTCACTGACATACCATGTTGTCATGCCATATCTACCATAAGTTACAAACTAGATGATCATCTTGCGAACGTGGATAATTGTTATAGGAAAGAGGACTATTTGAAGACATAAGGGCTTGTGATTAGCCCTATGACCACCAATTACTCCTACTTACCATAAGCTGTAGGATCGATATGGCAACCCAATATGGGGTGGATTAGGTGATCGTGTTTAAATTAAAAACTTTTCACGCTCAAATGAAAAATGAATGTTCAAGAATGAACTTCAATGTTTAACAAGTTTAACTTTTGAAAAGATAAATAAGTAATAGATAAAAATGTTAAAGAAAATATTCTTGCGATAATATAAATATCGGAAATATAAAGCAAGCGAATAAAATAATTACGGAAACTTACAGTGTGGAAATTTAATTTATAAAAACTAAGTGCGAGAAATTGAAGTGCGAGAAATTAAAGTGCAAAAAATAAAGAGCACAAAATAAAAAGAGAAGAAGGAGAAGAAGATATGCACACGATATTTTTACGTGGTTCGGGAAGTCTTATCCCTACGTCCACGCTCCAAAGCCCTCCTTGGAGATTTTTAATCCCACGATCCTCTTAAGGGTGAAAATCAAACCCTTATAAACCCAATTGACTTATGAGTGCCAACTAAACCTCACAAGACTATGTATTTCGAGATGAAGTGACCCTTACAATAACTCTCCTAAAGAGAATAATCTTCAATCTAAGCTCAAAAATAATATTGCTCACTCAAGAAATTTGCAACTATAAAGTTCAAAATATTAAGAGAGATTTAGGAGAGTATTGGGAGAGTTTTAGGAGTAAGTCTCTTAGCTATGAGATGTGTTTTTTGAAGAAAAATAAGGTGTATTTATAGAGGAGATGGAGGTTAGGGTTTAGGTGAGAATTTTTCAAATTTTGAATATAGACAAAGGAAATTACACTCCATCCTTAGTAAGGAGGACAAAAAATCATTGACCTAAAAGGCAAGGAATACTCCTACCCAAAATAACACAATATGGTCAAAAACTATTTGGGTAAGCTCTATCTTTTTTTATTTACTTGAAATTGAAACTTACTTTATTTGTGCTTTGTCATTATCTCTCTCAAGTATTTTGTCTATTGTGCAATAGAGATATGATATTTAGTGTTTAGACATTTTATAGATCGATACTTAATTTAAGGGTAGGCATCGCTAAATGAATTGTGCTTTAATAAAGATAAATAAAATGAGTAAGCTCCTAATAAAATTATACATGAAAGTAAATATTTTCATGATCTTCAATCTTCATGCTTTATGAGCTCCTATGAAAATAAATATTTTCATGATCTTCAATTGAATTCCTTGTGATAATTATTCCAATAGTCTCTCTGCAAACTTGGTTAAATTTATTAGCAACATCAATGTTTTGGTATCATCTAAAGTTATATCATAGAGATATAGGGCTAACAATCTCCCCTTTTTTATATGATGATAAACCACTTAGACAAGCAATATATTTAATCAAATAAATTTAATTTACTCTCCCTAAATATATGCTTATCCATTAAGATAAAAACATAATTCTTAAGCATATTCTATTTAAATTTAATTTACTCTATATATATGCTTACCAAAAATCTTTTAGAGTTTGCTTCATCCATAAAATTTGAGCACAACAATTACCGGTATAAATATATTTGGCTTCGGCGGTTGATAGTGCTACTAAATTTTTCTTTTTACGAAGAAACAAGTGAATGTCCTAAAAATTGATATGTACCACTCGTACATTTTCTATTGGTTAAGCTTCCAGCAAAATCTAAATCAGAATACCCAATTAAATCAAGATTATCACATTTTAGATACTAAAGGCCAAATTTAGTTGTTCCAAATAAATATTTAATTTTTTTTAATAGCTTGTAAATATGATTTTTTGGGACAAGTTTGAAACAAGCACATAAACAGACACTAAACATGATACCGAGTCTACTAGCAGTTAAGTAAAGTAGAGATCCAACCATAGCGCGATATTTTTTTTATAGTGACGGTTTTACCTTTATCATCTTTGTCTAGCTTTGTTGTGGTACTCATAGGAGTTTTACTAGCCCTCACATTTTCCATGCCAAACTTCTTGAGTAAATTCTTGGTGTATTTTTCTTAGTTTATGAAGATCACATCCTTCGTTAGCTTGATTTGTAGTCCAATAAAAAAGTTCAATTCTCCAATCATGCTCATTTCAAACTCCTTGCTCATAGAGTTTACAAAATTCTTACACAAAGATCCGTTAGTCGTACAAAAAATTATATCATTTACATATATTTGGACAATTAAGATATCATTGCCTTTTGATTTTATGAAGAGAATGTTATCTATTTTGCCCATGTTAAATGCATCATCAATAAAAAATTTACTTAGCATTTCGTACCAAGCTCTAGAAGCTTATTTTAGTTTATAAAGAGCCTTTTTAAAAAGACACTATTGACATCCATTTGATATAAAATAAATTTTTTGAAACATGCAAAGGCAAATAGCATTTTATTGACTCAAGTCTAGCAACGGGAGCGAAAGTTTCATCATAATCTATATCTTCTTCTTGATTATATCCTTGTGCCACTAATCTAGCTTTATTTATAATAACAATACCATTTTCATGTACTTTATTTCTAAACACCCACTTTGTACCAATTACCAAGTGATTAGAAGGTCTGGTCAGAAGTTCTCATGCATTACTTCTTTCAAATTAATTAAGTTCTTATTGCATAGAAACTATCTAATATTCATCTTTTTCGACCTTTATAAAAGATTTGGGCTCAAGTTAAGAAATAAAAGAAATGTTACCAATACTATGAAGCGTAGAGTAGGCCTTTACCCTTTTTGATATGTCCCTCACTAAGAGCTCCTTTGGATGATCTTTTACAAACTTCCATTCTTTTGAAAGTTGGTTGCAATCTTGTACTTTGACATTTTCTTGGGGAGAGTGACTTGATCCTTCATTAATATTGATTTTAACTCCTCTACCTTTCTTATAATTTCATCATCTTGATGAGAAAAGATGTTAGAGGGAATAGATCCATCAAATACAACATGCATGGATTCTTCCACAACTAATGTTCTTCTATTATAAACTCAATATGCTTTGCTAGATGTGGAATATCCTAAAAAGATTCCTAAGTCAGTTTTAGAATCAAACTTACTAAGTGTTGTCTTTATTTTTAAAATAAAACATTTACACCCAAAAATTTTGAAATAACTAATGTTAGGATTTTTTTTCCAAAGTTCATAAGGGGTTTGTTTAAAATAGTTCTAAGTAAAACACGATTCATAATGTAACAAGATGTATTAACGGCTTCGGCCCAGATATACTTAGGTAAATCATTCTAATTTATCATTGTTCTTGCCATTTTCTCTTAATAACACCATTTTGTTATGGAGTTCTAGGAGTAGAAAACTCATATGAAAAACCATTTTTCTCGCAAAAGTTTCAAAGTTTCTATTTCAAATTCTATACCATGATCACTTCTAATTTTTGAAATTGTAAAATATTTTTCATTTTGAACTAGTTTGCAAAATTTTATTATTTTTTTAAAAGTTTCGTCCTAATTTTTTAGAAATAAACCCAATTATATCTTGAAAATCATCAATTATGACAAATGCATAGTGTTTACCCCCAAGATTTGCAATTTTTGAAGGGCCAAATAAGTCCATGTGTAATAATTGCAATGGTCTAGTGGTTGACACTATATGTTTTGATTTGAAATGGCTCTTAACTTGTTTACCCATTTGGCATGCATCACAAATTTTGTCTTTCACAAAATTTATTTTTGGAAGACCTTTTACTAAATAATTTTTGATAGTTTTGAACATAAATCTATGCTAGCATGCCCAACTCTTCTATGTCATAGTCAACTATGATTATCAAAAACAAGAAAAAAAATTCATTATGATTTTAAAAATCACTTAAATTAATAGCGTAGACATTTTGGTCCCTTTGTCCAACAAATAAAATTTTATTTGACACTTTATCTATAATTAGACATTTTTTTTCAAAAATTACTTTATAGTTTTTATCACAAAGTTGACTTATGCTAAGTAAATTATATTTTAGACTATCTACAAGTAGAATTTTATCTATAGTATGAGAAGAGTCATTACTTACAGAGCCAATACCAATGATTTTGTCTTTCTTATATATCCAAAGGTGACACGTCGTTTCTTTTGACAAATTTAAGTGAGTTTTGATTTATCACCGGCCATATGTCTCGAGCATCCACTATCAAGATATCATTTATCTTTCTTCTTCAATGGTACATACAACATAAAAATTTAAAAGTTGACTTTTGGTACCAAAATTTTTTTGGGTCATTGAGGGTTAGTGTTGTAGAAAATCTATTCATTTCTTTCATGAAAAATAGCTTTGTTTTTATGAAAACATGAATAACATTTATGACATTTAACCCCACAATAATGACAAATAATATGAGGATATTGTGTTGGTTCTACAAAAATATTTTTGTGATATTTTTGTTTTTGAAAAGGTTGATATCATAATCTCCTTGTATCAGAAGTATTCCTTTGATTACCAAGAAGTTTGTCCAGATTGTTTCTTCCATTTGTAAATTTCAACATAGTTGAATTTAAATCATTTTCTTTGTTTTGGCTTTGAACAAGATCTTGATGCAAAACATGTAAGGTTACTTTGATTTTCAAATTCTCACTTTTCAAAGTCTCATTTTCTTTTTGAAGATTTAAAAAACCATTTTTCATAATTTTGTTCTTTAAGTGAAGTTTTTCAATTTCACTATAAAGCTTTTCAAAAGCATTTTCAAGTTCTTCATAACTAGGTTTATCATTTAAAGTTAACATAGAAGAACTTACATTATCTTCTAGCGCTATGAAACACATGTTTGCAACTTCTTCTTCTTCGCCATCAGAGTTGCTATCATTGGTCTCGTCCCAAGTTACCTTGAATGCTCTTCTTTTGAACTTATTTAGGGCATTACTTAGATTTGGACAATCGGCTTTTATGTGTCCAGGCTTTTTGCACTCATAGCATGTAAGTGTGTCACGAGGTATCTTCTTATAATATTTTCTTCGAGTATTTTTCCTTCTATTTAAGAATTTCTTGAATCATCTAGTAAGTAGGGCTATGTCATCTTCCTCATCGTAGTCATCATTCTCACTATCGGATTGTTCGAGTGTTGATTTTAGTGCAATACTCTTCTTATTTGATGTATCTTTGTCACCATTTTTATTTAGCCCCATTTCATGCGTCATCGATAGGCCAATAAGTTCTTCAAGAGAAAGTGTGTTGAGATCTTTGACTTCTTGGATGGCGGTCACCTTGGCCTCCCAATTCTTTGGTAGACATCTAAGATTTTTTCTCACCATTTCATCATTAGAATAAGTCTTACCAAGAGATTCAAGCCATGAATAATATCAATGAAACGAGTAAACATATCACATAAGGATTTGTCATGCTTCATTTTAAATAACTCATAACTATGAATAAGCATGCTAATTTTAGAATCTTTAACTTGATTTATGCCTTCGTGTGTGACTTCTAACATGTGTCATAGTGGTTTAGCAGATTTACGTGTAGAAATTCTATTAATTTTATTTTTATCAAGAGCAAAAAACAAAACATTCATAGTCTTAACAATTAAAGAGATTTTCTTTTTATCATCATCACTCCATTCACTACTTGATTTGGCAATATTTTTACCATCCACAGTATTGAATGGAATGTGAGCATCATTTTCAACAACATCCTATAAGTCATAGTCAATCGATTGAATATAAATCCACATTCTCTCTTCCAATAATTATAATCATTACCATTGAAAAACGGAGGTCTAGTAGTAGATTGGCATTCAATGGAAGAACCACTCATGGATGTCATAACTCAAGAAGATTAAGTCTTATATATAAAGTACCAAGTTTTGATACCAATTGTAGGATCGATATGGTAACACAAGAGGGGGTGAATTGGGTGATCTTGTTTAGCAAACAAGACTGATAGTCGATCCGAGACTTAGGTACAAAGACTGAGGAATATGGTAGGTATAAGGAGTATAACAAGCAATCAAAGAGAGTTTGGTTCCAGGCTCCAACTCAATTTTGTCTGCTTCTGCTGACATGCAAACCATATAAGATGGTCCTCGGGGTGAAGAGCTTGAACCAGATAACAATCCCCAAGCTTTTCTTCTTCAACAACCAGGGTATTTAGCTATTGGAAAATCGCCTTCCGTTAACGTAGCCCCCAATACCGGCGGTAGCTCTTCCTCATGGGGATAGTAGGAAGAGGAACTAGTTTGCAGAAATTGTCTCTCTATTGCAACTAACTAAAAAAAGAGGGTTAACCATCAGTGAATTAGATTTCGGGCCGGATGGATCCAATGCATGATTCGTAGGGGGTCTTTATTTTAGTAAAAAAATTTCGCACTCAAGCGGAAAATGAATGTTCAAGAATGAACTTCAATGTTCCACGAGTTTAACTCTTGAAAAGATAAATAACTAATAGATAAAGTGTTAAAGTAAATAATGCTTACGATAATATAAATACGAAAATATAAAACAAGTAAATAAAATAATTATGAAAACTTAAAGTGCGGAAATTAAGTACGAAAAATAAGTGGGGAAAATTGAACTGTAAAAAATAAATAGTAGAAAATAAAAAGAGAAGAAGGAGAAGAAGATATGCACACAATATTTTTACGTGGTTCGGGAAATCATATCCCTACATCCACGCTCCAAGGCCTACCTTGGAGATTTTTAATCTCATGATCTTCTTAAGAATGAGGATCAAACTCTTACAAACCCAATTTCCTTATGGGTTCCAACTAAATATCACAAGGCTATATGTTTCAAGATTAAGTGACCCTTACAACTCTCTCAAAAGAGTAGAATCTCCGATCTAAGCTCACAAAAAAATAATCTTGCTCACTCAAGAAATTTGCAAGTACAAAGTTCAAAATATTAAGAGAGATTTAAGAGAGTAATGGGAGAGTTTTAGGATCAAGTCTCTTGGTTGTGAATTGTGTTTTGTGAAGAGAAATGGGGTATATGTAGAGAGGAGATTATGGTTAGGGTTTAGGAGGAAAAATTCAAATTTTGAATATAAACAAAGGAATTGACACTCCATCCTTAATAAGGAGGACAAAAAATCCTTAACCTAAAAGGCAAGGAATACTCTTACCCAAAGTAACACAATATGGTAAAAAACTATATGGGTAAACTCAATTTCTCTTTATCTACTTGAAATTGAAACTTACTTTGTTTGTGCTTTGTCATTGTCTCCCTCTCATGTATTTTGTCTATTATGCAAGAGAGATATGATTTTTGGTGTTTAGGAATTTTATGGATGGAGACTTAATTTAAGGGTAGGCATCCCTAAATAAATTGAGCTTTAATAAAGGAAAATAAAATGAGTAAGCTCCTAATAAAAATTATATGATAGTAAATATCTCCATGATCTTCAATTTTCATGCTTTATGAGCTCCTATGAAAATAAATATTTTCATTGGATTGTTTTGTGGTAATTTTTTCAATAGACTCTGCAAACTTGATTAAATTTATTAGCAATGTCAATATTTTGTTATCATCTAAAGTTATCTCATAGAGATATGAGACTAAAATAAGCAGCCTAAGAGATCTAAGAAGTTGAGGACAAGGGAGGCTGGTGAACCTCCTAGACCCCCCGTAGTGCCAAACAGTAGATTAATGGCTAGTATAGTAATGAAATGTAAATTTGGACACAATAAACAGACATGTTACAGAAGAAATGTACAAAATAGTGTTTTTAAACTTAATTCCATTCTGTTTGTTAAATTGTAGTGTTTTTACATTTAATTATCTTTTGTTTGTTTAATTGTAGGCTTCACAATCACCTTCATAGGCTTCTGGATCACTATTAGCTTCACAGAATGCTGATCTAGTGGCTTCTGCATCCCAGAATGCTGATTTAGTGGCTTCTACATCCCATTCTCAGCAAGCATCACTTTCTGAACCTACCTTGGTAACGTCTCCTGTGAGAATGACATGCCTTAAGAAGCAATACACAAGAAAGACAACTAGAGCATTATTCACAAAGTAAATTGAAGACCCTTCTTCCCTTTAATCAACCAGAGCAGTCTTTTAGAATGTTTATTTTTTGGGATGTTTTGTGAAGGATATTGAATATTGTTTGGTGGATGTTTATTTTTGTGGATGTTTTGTGAAGGATGCTTGGAATGTTGTTCTTTTCAGGAAGTTTTTTTTGGGAATATTGTTTGAAGGATGTTTATATTGTTTTGAAAGATGTTTATATTGTTTTGAAGGATGTTTTATGTTATGAATGTTGTTTATATAGTTTTGAAGGATGTTTATACTTATTACTCTCTCTCTCTCTCAACTTAAAAATGAAAGATTGAAAATTATAAGACTGAACAATTTGATGATTCTGAATCACCTACTTCCTTTGATTTATGGGAGTCTTACTTTCTGTTAATCCTCAACTCTTAGTACTTAATATAAGCATATTAAGTCAAGAATACAAACCTAATTAGGAGGATTTAACCCAACGCATGAATGACTCAACCAATCTCAATAGACATAATAGGTTCAAAGAAACTTATAATATGGATCAAAGAAAAATTATCATTGCTGAATGGAAGACATTTATGCAAGAATTTAGGATTGATATGTTCTTTCTTGATTATATTGAAGAAATTTATGAAAAAATATTAAAGTGATCTCTAGGACCAAATGGGTCAAAGAGGATTTTAGTTGGGTGACTGCTAGTCATTCCCCACCTAAAAAAATCATTATTAATCTTAAAAATTCTTTAATTTCTGCCTCTCCTTTTAAAATTTCTAAGTAACATGAGCCCAATAAAAAAGGTTGTTGAACAACTTAATTATACTAACCAAAGTTTAATAATAATAAAAATATAATTAGACAAAAAATGAGAATAAGGTTGATGATATTCATATACTTAATTCTGAAAATCTCCTCAAAGAAGCTACTTTAATAAATCTTTCTGATAAAAATACTTTAAAAATCTTCCCCCTAAAAAATAAGATTGACCAAATTCTCCATGAACTTAAAAATAAGTCTACTGAGCCATCTTCTTTTGTTAAGGTGATTAACCAAGACAATAATTCTGATTCTAAAAGTCATAGGTTCGATTCTGCCTATGAATCCTCCACAATTCATAATATTGAAGAAACATTCACAAATCTTAAGATTAAGAAGCTTGAAAAAAATGGCATAAAAAGTCTATTCCCTCGGATATCTAAATCACTAAATCCTCTTTAGTTAATCAATTTTATGTCTTTGCTGAGAAATCGTATGAATGGAATATTGATGGGCTTTTAGAATAGGAAGTCATCAATAAGTTACAACACATGATTATTGTGGCCAATAGTTACATTACCAACCACAATTGTATGTCTCTTAGTCACAGGATTTATAGGAATGCTTCATTCTTGGTGGGAGAAATAGCTCACCCAAGTATCCAAAAACACCATTCTTACGGCAATAACGATTGATGCCGAAGGAACCCCAATTCTTGGAGATGACCAGGAAACAATGCATGATGCTATTAATACACTATTCTACACAATAATTGAACACTTCATTGGGATGCCAAGTAATATTACTTCATGTATTCATGATCAAAGATCAATCTTAGGTGTTCTACCTTAAGTGATTTTGACTGATACAAAAATATCCTTTTTGTCCAGAGTAATGGCTAGGGATGATAGTAATCAACCCTTATGGAATGTAAAATTTATAAATGGCTTACCCAGTTTGTTTACCTATAAAATTAGAATCATTCTTAGTGATGACCTAGAAAACATAGACTACGATAGTCCCACCTATGGTACCATCATCATGACAATATAAAAGGAAAGATTAAAAATGTGTATTGATATGAAAATCAATAAACAAATTAAAAAAGAGAAGAAAAATGTCAAATATGAATTATGTAATTTGAGCAATATAGATTACCTGTTATTGCTTATTCTTGAAAGCATAGGAAAACATCTCACCTGGACTTTAATCCAAGGAAAGTATACTAACCCTATAAGAAAAAATTTCATAGACAGAGAAATAAAAAATTTGACAAATATTTCTCTAAGAATAAAAATCATCCTACAAGAAACCCCAATAAATTTATTTTTGACAAAAGTAAAATCAAATGTTTTAAGTTTGGCCAAAATAATCATTTTTCCAATACTTGTCAAGTCAAAAATAAAAGTAACCAATTAAAAATTTCTGATGAAGAAAAATAAGTTTTGTTTAAAATTATAGAATCCATCGATTACTATGAAAGTAGTAACGAAGATTTAGAAGAATTTGATTCCACTGATTCCGACGATTTAAAATCTTCAAGTTCTGATAGTGATTCTCCTAACATCTTTATGGGGTGCAAGAATAGCTGTTGTCAGATATTTGTTAATGTTTAAACTAAAAATGAAGAACAAAAAGATCTTTTACTAGATTTAATTAGTAGAATTGAAAATCCTTAGTTAAAACAAGATTGCCTTGAAAGACTTAGAAATGTGATCCAAAAGAAAGAAGATACTAAGTCTAATAATAATACTGTTAGCATTTCACAAAATCTTGAAAAATTCAATAATAATAAGAAAAAAATAAGTAAATTGCTCTTCAAGAACTTCAAAAAGAAATAAAAACATTAAGAATGAAATAAAAGAATAAAAGATTCAAACTATGAAATAACGAAAGAATGAAAGCTTTTAAAAATAAAAAATTAATTTAAAAAGCATGAATCTAGTGAACTAGGAGAACCTAGTAAATCCCCTATTTCATTCCGATAATGATTTTGAAGAACCTATTATTAAGATACAACATGACAACTTTCTTTAAACCCTTAATTACATCAAACTTAAAAAATAGCACATAATGGTCAGAATTATTATCTAAGACTTAGATTTCACATCTATGGCTCTTATTGACTCAGGAGCTACTTAAATTATATGTAGAAAGGGTTCATTCCTACCAAGTACTTTGAGAAGACAAACAAATTTTTGTCCTCTACAAATGTTACTCGTATGCATATCAATTATGAAATTCCTAAAGTTCATATTTGCCAAGACAATGTATGTTTTAAAATATCATTTGTCTTAGTTAAAAATATGACAGATAAAATTATTTTGGGTTGACCATTCATTTATCTGTTGTATCATTTCACAATAGAGTATCATGAAATCATAACTTATCTTATGGATAAGCCTGTAAAATTTAAATTTCTTTCTTTCTTTCTCCCACAATGAGAATTTGAAAACTTTGAAACAAGATCTTATTTATAAAAATAGTGAATTTAATTTCTTGTAAAGAAAAATAATTATGTTTTTTTCAAGATGAGATAAAATTCAAAAGAATTGAAGAGCAACTTCAAAATCCTATTCTTCAGAAACAAATTAAAATCTTTGAAGAGAATTTGTATAGAATTACATGCTGACATTCGTAATGCTTTATGGCATAGAAAGTATCATATTGTCAGTCTGCGTTATATTAAGTGGTTTGATGAAAATAATATCCATGTGAAAGCGTGACCAAGTCAGATGAATTTTGAAATGTTTAAATTTTGTAAAAAAAGAAATTACAGAACTCCTTAATAAAAATATTATCAGGAAAAGCAAATCTCATTGGTCGTGTTCTGCCTTTTATGTCTAAAAGACCAGTGAAATTGAACGATGAGTTCCTAGATTAGTCATTAATTATAAGTCTCTTAATAATGTTTTGAAATGTATAAGATATCTTATACTAAACAAGAGGGACTTAATCAATAGGCTTGGAGATGTTGTGGTATTCTCTAAGTTTGACATGGAATATGGATTATTTACTGATTTTTTAATTGTTTTTATTAATGATGTTCTTATTTCATTTACATATAGGCAATCATTTCAAGGTGCTGCCATGGAAGAATTTCAGAATTTTGACCTATCAAACATTTCTAACGATCTCAAAACTGGAAAAGTAAAGCCTATAATGCTCAATCAAAATGCATTTAAAATAAAAAAATTCAATGGGAGAGCAGCTGCTTTTTGGTCAAAATTTTCATTCATTGATTACGGTCATAACGAGTTTAAATGTCCAAGAAATGAATGGGTCGATGAATTGAACAAAATTTGGAAGAAGTTGGGCTGAAGCATGACTTTAACGCAGCTTTATTTCGATGGTATGAAAAGGTGGGAAAATAAGTTTGCACATATATAATGAAATCTGTTATAAAGACAGTAAAATTTTAACTGTGAACTTATTGGGACAGGACATTTTCAAAATTGAGTTTTTAGGCAAATAAATCAAAGAATTTTTTATACTAGAAGGAACTATTTTCGTCATGCTTGAGGGATTTCAAAGCAGTCACAAGCATGATGTGGAATCCTTGACTAAAACAAGAATCAGTATCACCTTTAGAAAGCATGTGAGGTCGATAAATGGTTCGATTATGAGGGAGTCTTCAACTCCACAGTTGGCCCTTACAGCCCAAATCAAATAGGAGTTTTCTATTCCTAGCCAAGCCCAATTAATAATCATTGGGTCCATCAGACCCAATTATTAATCAGCTCCTATCAATAAATTTGACCATTTTTCAATTTCATAAATTTTTTATGTCCAATCTCTCAATCAACCAATCACGAAATATAAAAAGCATCCTCTTAATTAAAAAAAATCAAGCAAAAAACTTTTTCATATTGAGCCCCCATTTGCTCATTTAAAAGATCTTGCTCAAATTGAAAAAACTTATTTCAATTTTGATTTCCACTATATCATTGGTCACAAGGACAAATATCTCAATTTCTACAGAGACATTCTCTTGGAAACTAAATCCGTAAATTTTAACCCAATTAAAATTTCTGAAGAAAAGATTTTCTATCATTCCTTCTACAAAATTAAAATTATGATCATAGATGATTGGAAGGCCCATCCTTTAGCTTTCAAGATACTTTTAAATAAAAAATAAATACAATTATTTTGATTATATTGATGCTTGGTATATAATTTTTCTGCATCAGAAATATTGATTTTTTTCATTCTTGGTTCTTGAATTTTGATAAAAAAATGTAAGATTGGTTTTCCAAATTGGTTTTTGAGATGGTGGTCCGTCCACGGTCCCGTCCGAGAATTACTTCCATTTGATTTCCAACAATGTTTTAATTTATTTTTAAAATTATACAAGCCCTCACCAATTGAAGCATCCTTCCCTCAACTCCTTTATTTTTCAAGCAAATACAAAATACTTTGGATTCTAAAATGGCAATAAAAAATTGAAAATGAGATTTTCACCCATCAATATTTTGTTAAATGGTTTGAAAAATTTATTACCTAGAAAATCATTGCCTCCACTAACCAAGGGTTTGCAAATACTTACCCAAACCTAAATTTAGCCAACCCTTTTGCCCAGACTCCATTAACAATTAATGAGCCAATTGATCAAAATCTACAAATAAAACAAAATCATTTGAACTCTTTTAGAGTCCAAGCCCACTTCCTCTAAAGGAAAATCAAAAACCACAAAGTCCAAATCCAAATTCAAGCAATAATTAATCTAAAAAATGCTTATTCTTTTGGAAAGGCAATAATAATGCTTACTCTGAACCTTCTGTAGAGTCAAACCACTCAATTAAGCCAAATACTCAAAAAGTCCAATCCACCAAAAAGACTACCCTTCAACAATTAAAGGACCCAAATACTCAAAAGGGTTGTGTCCTACCACAATGGGCTTATAGAGCATTTCAAGAATCACAACATCCATTTGAAGATATCAATCACAGTGGTGATGAATGAATGAATAAAGAAAAGAAAATTAAATAAAAATAAAAAGAAAAAGAAAAGGAATCTTCTCTTGGCAAAATTGCCAAACCTTCAGATCAATGGTTGAATAAATAAAATTGAAGAATTAATCAGTGGCAAAATGCCAACAACAGAATAATCAATAAATCAAGAAATTCGAAGATATAGCAATACCATGATAACTCTCCAATATGAAATAATAGTCATGATGATTAATAATTATTTTTTCAAGTGGGGGTTGACTAACAGTCACCCAACTCGAATCCTCTTTGACACATTTGGTCTTAGAGATGACTTTATTATTTTTTTTCATAAATGTTTTCAATATAATTAAGAAAGAACATATCAATCCTAAATTCTTGCATTAGTGCCTTCCATTCAACAATGATTATTTTTCTTTGATTCATATTATAGGTTTCTCTAAACCTATTACATCTATTGAGATTCGTTGATTAATTCATATATTGGGTTAAACCCTCACAATCAGGTTTTTATTCTTGGTTTAAGGTGCCTATATTAAGGACTAAGAGTTGAGGATTAACAGGAGGTAAGGCTCCTTGAAAATCAGAGGTAGTAGGTAATTCAAAATCATCAGATTGTTCAATCTTATTAAGAAAGATTGGCTGACTGACCTAAAAATTAGTGGGTTATACCTTTAAGTCTTAAATTTTTCATTTTTGAACTTTTTTAATGCATGTTATAATTATTGGATTCTAAGAACTTGATCATTATTACAGTGGTTCCAGAAAAAAGAATTTCTAGGAGTATTAGTATGGCTAAACTCCCTAATTTGGGCATTGGAGATGAAATATTGGAAATTAATTTTAACAGTACCATCCTTATACTACTTAATGCAGTTAATATCTTCCAGAGTTCATTGAATAAGAGTGACTTGGCTTTCATTGACTAAAAGTCAGTTTGTAAGCAAAGTAATATTAGACGACCTAATGGTTTTAGGGATTTTAATATTAGCATTATTTTGATTGGATTGAATTAAAAGAGTTTGGTTTTTAGGACTTCTATTGATAGCTTGAAAATTCATATTGGTTTTTGTGATTTTATAATGAATTCTAAAAATCAAAGCTAGAGGCTCGACACCTATAATGATTTCATAACCACTAATTTTGATATTCAAGGTTAAGGCTTTAAGAATGCGAGGATCAAGGAAACTTACAGACAAATCAGGAAAGCAATCAAAATGCATTGGACCATTACAAAGAGAAGATTCAAATAATCTTAAGATTTTGTAGACTGACAAATCTTTCATCACGCAAGGCTAACAAGACAGATGTATTTATGCCTTTTTTGTGGACTAAACCAAAGTGAAGGAAATTGTATATTTCTTCAATATGATGTTTAATAGCATTAGAAGTATCATGCTCTGTTTCTAGAGTATATATTTTTTCAATTGTTTTAAGATGATGTTGAAGCTTGAAAGAAGTAAATTGCCATATTGATTTGTAAATTTCTTTACTAGGTATATTTTATACCTTATGATCTACATGATCATCAGTCAAATATTCAACATTTTCTTCATTAATTATGTCAAGAATTGTATTTATTTTAGATCTACTGCTACAAGAAGAATTATTTTTAAATAACCTACTCATCGTTCAAGTTAACTAAATTATTCTTTTGTATAAGAATTTCATCATATATTTTGATTAACAAATCTGCTATGACTTCTACAACCTCTTATAAAGTTTAAACTCTTCACACATTTACCTCTCAATAGCTGCCATACCCTCAGGATTTACAGCCTCACAAAAAGTGTTACTGGGGCCCTCAAGAAAACCTAATAGAAACTGATACATCATATTCACAGATTTGAAAATAAAAAATACAGAGAAATAATTAAGCATAACAATAACTAGCCACTTGGGCGGAGAAGAAGAACAATAATTAAGCAAGTAATAAATACCCTATCAGGTTTGGCTATGATACCAAAACAACAACTATAGGCGGTGAAGAACAATAATTATACAGATCAATTAAGAATAGTAAACACCCTGCCAGGTTTGGCTTTAATACCAAAAGAGGTGGAATTGTTTATACTTTAATAATAATTTAAAGACATGGTATTATAAGCAATTTTCACAATGATTTAATCGAAGGAAAATAAACTTATAGGTATTGAAAATTATTTTACAACAATTAATTAGTGCTCCCGCTCACTAATTAACGTTGAGGAAGAAGAAGACATATTGCAAAATAGGAAAAAGAAGAATGTTTTGTTTTCAAAACAAGTTTTTCTTTCAAAATTGTTAAGAGTGAAAAAAAAGTTTTGAGGAACAAATGAGAAAGGGCAGCCTATTTATAGGCAAGAAAATTAAAGTTCACCGAGAACCCATAATTTATCTGCACTATTCATTTTTATAAAAGTAAAAAATATTTTACATTTCTACTTTTGACAAATTAAAGTAAAATGACAAATAGTTACCTAATTATTTGATAATAGTATAATAATTACAGAAAAGACAAATTACAAAGATTCCTTGTTAATTGTAATCTTGGACTTTGAAACTTCATTATTGCTTTGCCATGATTGTGTCTTTGAAAAAGTCATCGTGACTATTGTTGTACATTGGAGTCCTTGATAATTTGTATCTTGGATTGTTGTATTTTGATTGTTGATTTTTTGGGAAGTCATAATTGTTCATCTTGATGGATTTCATGATTGTTTGCATTGTGTTGGAGAGTCATCAAGTTATATCTTCAAATTGCTTGATCTTTGATTTTAACCTTAGCATTTTGCCAAAGGTAGATTATTTTTATTTATTCATCTTCACTAAGATTACTATAGTTAAATGGGTCATGTGAGTCTTGGAAGACGTCATAGGCCCATTGTGGTAGGACACGACCTTATAATTTATTTTTATCCTTCAATTGCTAAGGGAAGGCTTTGGATGGTTGGCCTTTCTAGATATTTGATTTAATTGGGTGATTTGACTCTACGGATGATTCATAGTCAGAATTGTTATTGTCTTCTAGGAGGAGAAGTATTTTTTAGATTAATTCTAGCTTCAATTTGGATTTTGATTTTGTAGTTTGGATTTTCCCTTTGAAAATGATTGTGATTCGGGTTTAGAATCTTTGGATGAACTAGATGATTTGGTTTGTGGATATGAATAATGGATTCATTAAATGAGCCTGAGGAGACGGATTGGCCAATTTTAATTGAGGGTAGATATTTACAAATTCATGGTTGATGGAGGCAATTATTTTTGGGCACTGAGTTTATGCCACCATTTAATATATTACTGTCTCATAAGGATTTATTCTGCAACTGAATATTACCATTTCAAGATCCTTGGTATTTTGTACTTATTTGTAAAGCAAAGTAATTGGGGGAAAGAGGCCTCAATTGATGAGGTTTTATATATTTTTAGAAACAAGTTAAAACTTCATTGAAAATCAATTGGAAACAATTCTAAGACAGGGGCATGGATTGACCACCATCTTAAGAACCATTTTGAAAATTAATTTTAAAATTTTTATCAAAATCCAAAAATCATGAATGAGAAAAATCACTATTTGATGTAGGAAAATCATGTGCCAAGTATCAATATATTCAAAATAATTATATTATTTTTATTTAAAAGATTTTTTAGACTTGAAGCATGGATTTTCCATTCTTCTATGGTTATAATTTTAAGAATGTAGAAGGAATGATAGAAGATCCTTCCTTCAGAATTTTTATTAGGCTAATATTAACAGATTTTGTTTCTAAGAGAATATATTTGTAGAAACTAAGACTTTTGTCCTTGTGACCAAGGACAAAGTGAAAATCTTCAAGAAAATGGGCTTTTACTATTTTAGCAGAATCTTTCAAATGATCAAATGGGGGTTAAATGTGAAAGAGATTTTTACTGGGGATTTTTCTAAAATAAGGGGATGATTTTTTTGTATTTTGTAATTTGTTGATTGACTTATTGTGCATCAAAAGGTTGAGTAATTGAGAATATGTCAAATTGGTTGACAAGAGCTGATCAGTAATTGGGTTTGATGGACCCAATTATTATTAATTAGGCTTGGTTAGGAGTAAAAGACTCATATTTAATTTGGGCCTTAAGGGCCGTTTATGGAGTTGAAGACTCCCCTTTAATTATATTTTTTTGAAGCCTAGGGTCTAAACCCAATCTTGACGACCCTACAAGAATTCACGAGTAAAGAAACCAAGAATTGAACTATTAATGCCTTGTATGAATTCAATATCAAAATAAAAAATACTAAGAATGGAATGCCATCGAGCAAAATTTTGTTTGGAAAAAATATTTTTAACATTTTTTTCCAAAACATATTTTGCATATTTACAATCAATTTTTAAGAGAATTTTTTTATTTATTGATTCATCTTGAAAATTTTGAATACATAAACTAACAGCTAAAATTTATTTCTTAATAGTACTATAATTAATTTGAGATTGAGTTCAAGTTTCATATGTAAACCTAACAATTGTTATAGTGATTCTAGAGAGAATTTTTGTAATAAAATACCTCCATATCCAAGTTTAGAGACATCTGTTTGGATAATTTTAAAAGAATTACTAGTAGGGATGCCAAGACAAGGAAATGTCTTAACATGAGTTTTAATTTTCTTAATTAAATTGGTATCGACAGTTGTCCATGGAAGGAGATTTTTCTTAAGCCTTTAAAAAATAGGCTTGCGATCAATTCTCAAATTGTCGTAAGAATCATATATGTAATTCAATGATCCTAGAAATCTTTGTAATTGAGTTTTGTCAAGGATCTCATTTGGAAACTTCTCAGCAAATTGTACGACTGGATAAAATATGTTTAATAATGGAACGATATATTTCAAATCCTAGAAATTTAATCTTGGATTGAAATAATTCAATTTTACTTGCTGAGGTAACTAAACTATTTTGTTTTATTATCCTAGCAAACAATTCAAAGTGTTTCCAATGCTGATATATTGATTTAGAGAAAATAAGAACATTATGAATATAAACAATTGAGAAATCAGTAAATTGATTAAAGATTTCATTCCTTATATTCTGAAATACATTACATTTCATTCGTAATGGCCAAATGGAGTTACAAATATAGTTTTGTAGTTATCATTTTCATTTATCTGGATTTGCCAGAATCTAAATTTCATGTCAAATTTAGAGAATACAACAACATCTCCAAACCTGTTAATTAAGTTCATTTTGTTCGGTATATGATATCTTATCAATTCTAAAATATTGTTAAGGGGTTTGTAATTAAATACTAACCGAGGAACTTCTCATTCAATTTCACTAGCTTTTTGGACATAAAAGCTCGAGCAAGACCACTGAGATTTGCTCCTTCTAATAATATTTTGATTGAGAAGTTCTGTAATTTTCTTCTTACAGAATTCAAGCATTTCAAATTCATCTGAATTGGTCGTGCCTTTGTTTGAATATTCTTTTCATTAAATCTCTTAATGTAGGGTAGGCCGACAATATGGTGATTTCTGTGCGAGAAAGCACTGGAAATGTTAGCATATAATTCTTTACAATTTTTTTGTTTCAAGATTTTAATTTTCTTTGGAAGAGCAGGATTTTAAAGATTTTCTTCATTCTTTTGAATTTCATTTCATCTTGTAGAAAACCTAATTGTTTTTCTTTACAAGAAATTAATTCCAAAGTTTATAAACATAATTTTATTTTAATGTTTTCAATTTCTCATTGTGAGAAAAAGAGAGAAATTTTAATTTGAAAGGTTTATCTATGGGATAAATAATTATCCCATCATGTTCTGAAAGGATACAACAGAGAAATGAATGGTAAACCCCTAAAAAAAATTTTTGTCATATTTTTTACTAAAACAAATTATGTTTTGAAACATACATTATCTTGACAAATATGAACTTTAGGAACTTCATAATTGATATGCATCCTAGTACCATTTGTAGAGAACAAATATTCTTTTGTCTTCTTGAAGTACTTGATAGGAATAAATCATCCCTGCATACAATTCAAATAAGCTCTTGAATCAATAAGAGCCATTGAAATGAAATCAAAATCTTAGATTATTATTCTAACCATTATGTGCCATTTTTATTTTGATGTGATTAAGGATTTAGATGAAGTTATCATCATCTTGATTGTTGACAATAGGTTTTCCAACTTCATTATCAAAAATTGAGGATTTCTTAGGTTCTCTTAGTTCACTAGATTCACGATTTTTAATTAAATTTTCTATTTTTAAGAGATTTAATTCTTTGATTATTTCTGTGTTTGAATCTTTCAATTCTTTTATTTTGATTTTAATATTGTTTATTTATTTGTGATTTTCCTGTTACTTCTTTTTTCTTTCCTTTAACTTTGTTAATTTTTTTAAGAGTTTGTGAAAGGTTTGTGGTATTATTATTGGACTTAGTATTTTTTTACTTTCTAAGTCTTTCAATGTATTCTTGTTTTAATTTAGGATTTTTAGTTTTACTAATTAAATCTAACAAAATATTTTCTTGTCCCTCATTTTTATTTAAAACATTAATATTTTTCTAACAACAGCTATCCCTACACCCCATATAGATGTTAGGAGAATCACTGTCAGAATTTGGAGAGTTTGATTCATTCCATTCAGGGGATTCAAATTCTCCTAAATCATCATTATTACTTTCATAGTAATCTATTGATTCTACAATTCTAAACAATTCTTGTTTATCTTCTTCATAGATTTTTAATTGATTAATTTTATTTCTTACTTGGCAAATGCTGGAAAATGATCATTCTTGCCACATTTAAAACACTTAATTTTACTTTTATGAACAATTTTTTATTGATTTTTCTTCTTAAATAATTCTTATTTTTAGAAAAGTATTTGTCAATTTTTTTTTTGTTTTTGTGAATCCTGTAAGATTTGTAGATTCTTTTAGAATTAAGATGGTAATTTTTCCTATTCTTTTGGGAAGAAGCAATAGTAGGTAATCCATATTGCTCACAGAAATTGCCTAATCCATATTTGACAGTTTTCTCTTCCTTTTTAATTTGTTTATAATTTTTATGTCTATACACATTCTTTGACATTCTTTCTGTATTTTAGTGATAATTGTACCATATGTGAGACTACTGTAGTCTATATTTCCTAGGTCATTATTAATGATTGTTCTAATTTTATGGGCAAATAAATTTGGTAAGCCATTGATGAATTTTTCTTTCTAAAAGAGTTGATTACTATCATCCCTAGACATTACTTTGGACAAAAATTTATTTTTGTACCTGTCAAAATCACTTAGGGTTGGACACCTAAGATTTTTTAATTAGCCATGGATACACGAAGTGACATTAATTGGCATTCTAATGAAATGTTCAATTATTATGTAGAAGAGTGTATTAATGGAATCATGCATTATTTCTTGATTCTCTTTGAGGATTGGAGTTCTTTCAGCAGCAATCTTTATTACTGTAAGGATGGTGTTTTTAGATTCTTCAGTGATATGTTTTTCCAGCAGGAATCAAGCATTCATGTAGATCTTATAACTAAAAGATTTATTACCTCATCGTGAGGTAAATTGTGTGTGGTGATGTAATTGTGGACTACCATAGTCATGTGTTGTAATTTGTTGGGGACTTTCCATTCTAAAATCCTATCAATATTCCATTCATATAATTTTTTAGCAGAGACAAAAAATTGATTAAGTAACAAAGATTCAGTAGTTTGGATATCTGGAGGAATAGGTCTCTTTGCCACTTCCTTTCCAATTTATTAATTTCTAAATCTTTAAATGTTTCTTCAATATTATGAATGTTTGAAGATTCATGAATTATGGATGATTCATAGGTTGAATCTGACCTATGACTTTCTGAATCAGAGCTACCGTCTTGGTTAATTACTTTAATAGAAGAGATGACTCACTGGGTTTATTCTTCAATTGTTAGAGCATTTTATCAATCCTTTTATTGAGGGGAATAACATTTAGAATGGTTTTGCTGAAAGATTTCTTAAAGGGGTTTCTTTCAAAGATTTATTAGGTTTAGGCTCATGAAGATGATCAACCTTATTCTCAATTTTATCTAATTATCTTCTGATTATTATTAAACTTTGATTAGTGTAATTTAATTGTTCAACAACTTTTTTATTTTGATCTTCTTCCTTTGAAATCTTAAAAGGAGAAAAAGTGATTAAATAACTTTTATGATTAATTATAATTTTTTTCAGGTGGGGGATGAAAGGAAAAATGATAACTAGTGAACTAAGTAGTCCAATAAAAAAATGGTATATTTATTTCCCAAACAAAAATTATTTTATTTTGAAAGTTTTATGGATTTTCTTTAGTGACGCTTTTCCTTTCTTCCTTCATTGCTAGGAATGATCATGGATGGTAACTAGTTTAAACAAGTGTCACTAAAGAAAATCGATANTTTTTTATTGGACTACTTAGTTCACTAATTACCATTTTTCCTTTCTTCCTTCATTACTAGGAATTATCATGGATGGTAACTAATTTAAACAAGTGTCACAAAAGTGATGGTAAAAAAAAAGAAGAGAAGATTTGTAAGAACATAAAAAACAATCAAAGTGTTAAAATATTTGCATAATCTTGTATAGATGTTTTACCCTCTATTTTATGTATTTTTATGTATGAGAAATTATCATAGGAGATCTTTTTATCAAACGTACACTTTCAACCCATTAAATGGTTGATTCATATTGAGTTAATTTTACACCTCTCAAAATTTTATCCTCATTCTCATTGATTGAGTTGATGACTAAAAAAATCTCATCATCAAACTTGTAGAGAGATAAACAATATATGAAAGCAAAACTTAAGATTAAAAGTAGGAGAAATGATAAAGAATGAGCAAACAAACCTATATATGGATGAAGAAACAAAGAAATATCAAATACATGAGTATGAAAAAGAGAGATGATTAATTAGAATGAACAAAATATATAGTAAGCTAAAATGTAAGAGACATTTGAACTACTTTAATAAAAAAGAAAATAAGAAGATGGAAGATGAATAGAAATGAAAACTTACCTTTTTTCTCTTTTTCACTATTTTCTCAAAACCTCTATTTATCGCTCTAAAATCTCTTCTCTTCCACACTCTCCCAAATCTCCCATTTCAAGTGAAGACCTCCCCTCTATTTATAGGTAAAATTAGGGTTTGCCTTTTTTACTTTTAGTCTTTTTTATCACATTTTTACTTTTTAGTTCTTGTACCACTTTTCTTATTTTAGTATTGGACTAGTTTTCAAATTATACATATAGTCTTAGACTATTATATGAGCCAAAATATAAAGTAAGTATATTTAATGTATTAGATCAGATAAAATACGGTATCTACAGCTGCCCCCCTTTGAGCACTTTTTTGATCTCAGAAGGTGTACAAAGGTGTAGATAAGTATTTTGATCAGTACAAGAAAACAATATATGAAATTGGGGAATAGAAACCTCGACTAAATAAGGCTCTATGAAATGGAATGGGAGTGAAATGGACCTGGATAGACACAGGCTTCGACCTCGCTCAATGCAGGGCGATTTAACCGAGATATTTGAAAGGAAACAGACCTGGATGGATGCAGGCTTCGACCTCGACTCAGTGTGGGTTCGATTTAACCGTAGATATTTGAAATAGAAATGGACCAGGTACAGACACCAGGCTTCGACCTTAACTCAATTCGGGTTCGATTTAACCATATAAATTGAAATGGACCAGGCGTTGACACCAGGCTTCGACCTCGACTCAATTTAGGTTCGATTTAACCATATTAATTGAAATGGACCAGGCGTTGACACCGGGATTCAACCTCGACTCAATTCAGGTTTGATTTAACCATATCAATTGAAATAGACCAGGCGCTGACACCGGGCTTCGACTTCGACTCAAATTGGGTTCGATTTAACCATATTAATTGAAATGGACCAGGCGCTGACACCGGGTTTCGACCGCGACCAAGTCGGGTTCGATTTAACCGAAGATATTTGAAAGGAAAACGAACCTGGATAGACGCAGGCTTCGACCTCGACTCAATGTGAGTTCGATTTAACCATATTAATTGAAATGGACCAGGCGCTGACACCGGGCTTCGACCGCGACCAAGTCGGGTTCGAGTTAACCGAAGATATTTGAAACAGAAATGGACCAGGTGCTGACACCAGCTTTGACCTCGACTCAATTCGGGTTTGATTTAACCCTACTAATTGATGTTGAAGTTGACTTATGCAAGTCTCATCACAACAAAAGCTAGACTAATGCATGCTTTAAATGTTAGAAAGTCATGTGTGAATTTCGAAAGAATATCATTAAGTGATTCATGCACCTAAATTTTTCAGAACAACTAATGTGGTGCATGTCTATGCAATATAATTTTTGAACATAAATGTAAAGTAGTGATTTTGAATGCATGCATGCTATGCATGATTGTGAACCTTTATAAGAAAATTATATGATGATTTTTTAGCCATATCCAACACCCTTTAGAACAATCACTTGGCCTAGGATCATGGACTAGCAATGAAGTATCGAGCATACTTTTAGGAAAATGATACATCCTTATTTATTAGTTTATGCCCCAGGATTTGGCTTCATGTCAGTGGTGAATAATTTTTCTGCTTCTCTTCTGTACTTCTAATTGGGTAATCCTCCAATTGCGTTTTAGCTTTTGTCATGCGCATATTGACCTTTCTCGTAATGACTTTTTAGATTTTACTTTGCACTCAGATCACCTTTCTTAGTTCCAATTTTTTTATTCAATTAGCTTTCACCTAACCAAGTTTATGCTTCTGAGTTATTTCAAGAGTAATTAATGATATCTTAGAACTGAGAGGAATACGAAATAATGGAAATAAGGAGAAGATTAAGTATACGTATTTGTCAATTGAGAAAGAAAAAAGGGTCTTCATTGATGATGAACAATGTTTACAAACGATGGTTTGGAAAAAGAAAAAAAATGGAGGAAGAATTTCTCTAGTATTCGAGACAGCTTTTTTTTTAAACATTTTTTTTGCCTAACTTCATTTTTTTCCATACTTAGAGCGGTCAAACGAAGTACTTCTTGACTATATCAGAATTAACTGTGTGCAGTAAATCATCTCCATCCATGTTTGCTAGCATGAGAGCTCCTCTCGAGAAAGCTTTCTTGACAATGAAAGGTCCTTCATAATTTGGGGTCCACTTCCCTCGGTGATCCTTTTGATATGGGAGTATCTTTTTTAACACCAAGTCTCCTTCTCGGAAACATCGGGGACGCAATTTTTTATCATATGCGTGCATCATTTTTCTTTGATATAATTACCCTCTACATAATGCAGTCAATCTTTTTTACTCGATGAAATTCAATTGCTCATATCGTGTATGTACCCACTCTGCTTCTTCTAATTTCACCTCCATTAAGACTCTGAGGGAGGGAATTTCCACCTCAATTGGAAGGACTGCTTCCATGCCATATACCAAAGAGACAGGCGTTGCAACAGCTGATGTCCGGACTGATGTGCGGTACCCATGCAGAGCAAATGAGAGCATCTCATGCTAATCTTTATAAACCTTCATCATCTTCTCTATGATCATTTTTATGTTCTTATTGGCTGCTTCCACTGCTCCGTTAATTTTCGGACGATAAGGAGATGAATTATGATGCTTAATTTTGAATTCCTCACATAATTCTTTCACCATCTTGTTATTTAAATTTGTCCCATTATCTGTGATGATCCTTCCAGGTAGACCATATCGATAAATTATCTCCTTTTTAATAAACTTAACAACCGCACTTCTGGTTACACTCGAATAAGAATTTGCCTCCACCCATTTGGTAAAATAATCTATAGAAACCAAAATGAAACGATGCCTGTTAAAGGCTTTGGGTGTGATGTGACCAATGACGTCTATGCCCCACATAGAGAACGGCCAAGGCGTGGCCATTACATGTAAAGGGGATGTGGGTACGTGAATTTTATCCGCATAAATTTCACATTTATGACATTTCTTGGCATATTTGATGCAGTCAGATTCTAGAGTTAACCAATAATATCTTGCTCTCAAGATTTGTTTGGCCATCATATGTCCATTAGCATGAACTCCACAAATTCCTTCGTGAACTTCCTCTATGATTTGATTTGCTTCTCTTGCATCAACACATCTTAAGAGCACCATATCATGGTTTCTTTTGTAGAGTATTTCACCATTCAAAAAGAAACTCATGGACAATCTTCTAATAGTGCGTTTATCATTCTCAGAAGCTTTGGATGGATATTCTCCATTCTTTATATATTGCTTGATGTCGTAATACCACGGTCTTGTGTCTGGCTCTTCTTCAATACTCATACAGTGAGCAGGAAAATCTGGCTTCTCAATTTTTATGGGTTGCACTTCTTTCTTAAAGTCTTCGGTGAACATGGATGCTAGAGTTGCCACTGCATTTGCAATTTGATTATTCTCTCTAGGTATATGGTCAAATGAGATCACTTCAAAAGTTCAGCTTAGCTTAGTTACATGTTTATTATGAGGTACTAGCTTGGAGTCTCTAGCTTCCCATTCCCCGTTTAGTTGCCGTATCACCAATAACGAATCTCCGTACACTCGAAGCTTCCTTATCTTCATATCATAAGCTGCTTGAATTCTCATGGAACATGCCTCATATTTTGCCACATTGTTTGTGCAGTCAAAGCATAGTTTTGCCGTGAATGGGAACAACTTTCCCTCTCGAGATATGAGGATTGCCCCAATTCCATGTCTCACATCATTAGACGCACCATCAAATAACATTGTCCACAATTCTGGATCCATAGATTCTCCTTCATTTTTTAATATGACTGATATGTTCACATCAGGAAAATCAAACTTCATAGGCTCATAATCTTGCACTGGTTGATCTGCAAGATAATCAAGAAGTACACTTCCTTTTATTGATTTTCTCGTGACATAAATAATATCATATTCCGTGAGCAAAATTTGTCATTTAGCGATTCGCCCAGAAAGTGATGGATTTTCAAAGATATATTTGATTGGATCCATCTTCGAAATTAACCAAGTAGTGTGGTATAACATGTACTGTCTAAGCCAATGAGCAACCTAGGCTAATGCACAACACGTTTTCTCCAACATCGAATAATTAGCCTCATAATTTGTGAACCTTTTGCTTAAATAGTATATTGCTTGTTCTTTCCTTCCAGAGGCATCATGTTGACCAAGTACACAACCTATGGATTTTCATGTCACTGTAAGATACAAAATGAGTGGACGCCCTGGAGTTGGAGGAACAAGTATAGGCGGATTTTGTAAGTATTACTTGATTTTCTCAAAAGCAATTTGACAATCATCATTCCATCCTTCTGTATCACTTTTGCGGAGAAGTTTAAATATAGGTTCACAAGTTGCAGTTAGCTGTGAGATGAACCGGGCTATGTAATTTAATCTCCTTAAGAAATCTCTAACTTCCTTTTGATTTTGAGGTGGTGGCATATCAATGATGGCTCAAACCTTGTCAGGGTCAACTTTTATTCATTCCTTGCTCACGAAAAAACCAAGTAGTTTCCCTGAAGACGTTGCGAATGTACACTTTGTCGGATTAAGCTTTAACTAGAACTTTCTCAACCGTCTAAATAGTTTTCGCAAAGTGACCGCGTGATCTTCCCCTTGATGAGATTTGACAATCATATCATCAACGTACACTTCAATTTATTTATGCATCATATCATGAAATAGTGTTACCATTGCCTGCTGGTAAGTCGCCCTTGCATTCTTCAGACCAAATGGCATGACCTTATAACAAAATGTACCCCAGAAAGTTATAAAAGTCGTCTTTTCACAGTCTTCAGGAGCCATTTTGATTTGGTTATACCCCGAAAAACCATTCATGAAAGAGAAGGTTGAATGTCCTGCGGTGTTATCTACTAAGACATCGATATGAGGTAATGAAAAATTATTCTTGGGGCTTGCCCGACTTAAATCTCTATAATCGACGCACACCCTTACTTTCCCATTTTTCTTCAGCACTGGGACTATGTTAGCAACCCATTCAGGGTATTTTACTACTTCTAGAAAACCCACATCTACTTGCTTTTTAACTTCTTCATTGATCTATACCAGCATGTCTGTTTCATTTTTCGTAAATGATGAACCACGATATCAGTGTCTAGACCTGACATATCTTGGTAAGACCATGCAAAGACGTCAATATACTCTTTGAGTAAGTCAATTAATTCTCGGTGGTCTTGGCTTGTCATAGAAGTGCCGATTTGGACCTCTTTCGTCTCTCCCTCCAATCCCAAATTCATCACCTCCGTTAACTCTTGATATGGTTGAGTTATTTTCATCGTCACTTTCATCTGACTCTACGCTAAGAATGAGATTGTCAAAGTTATTGCTTATGCTCTTGTTTTCAAAATCATCATTCTCAAACCTGAATCGAATTATTGGATGAAAAGAAGGTGAAAAAAAAATAAATAAACAATGCATGAGTATGAACAACGTTTCAGAAATGGAAAAAGTAAACATAAAAGGAAGAACAAAAATAACTAGAATTATATTTAGCATTAGCAAAAGGAGATGAAGTTTTTAGATTTTCATTCAAAGAGATGACATGAAATAGACGAGAACATAGGCCCATAACAATGAAATTTCTAAGGCATTGGGTATAATCATTAGAATTTTGGCATGAACACATTACTCTTGAAAATTCTAGAGAAGCACTGATAGCTCGGTGACGTCCCAATTGTTAAGTTCATGATCTGAATCGTATCGAGAAACCAAGTCCTCTATACTTAAACTTGATGATTTTCTCAAGATTGCGGATATTGAAAGCTCGGCGATATCATCTTCAAGTTTGTACTGCTCTACTATAACCAGTTCTTCGAATGAAATTCCCCAACTTCTAAAGGATTTAGAAATATGGGGTATGATCGCCATTTCCATATCGAATTCCCTATTTTCGAGCATAACAATCCTTTTTTCTTTCTTTTGAGCTTCCACTCTCCTTTTATCAGCCTTGGTCGGTCTATATCCAAGCCCAAACCTTTGTTCATTCTTGTCCCACTCGATTAACTTATTTATGTCTTGATGCTTACCCCCGAGTCCTTTGCCTGGCTTGTATCCCCCTTTTATCATCAACTTTGCCACCATCTGAGATGCTTTTGATAAGCTTGATGTTGGAGTGAGTTTTGCACTATAAACAAATGTAGTGTTCGCAATCTTAAATGATCGAAATGAGCACTCCAATACATCTTCTCCCGCCTCAACATACGGCATGGTATCTGACTTAGATACTAGTAATTCTTATTCCCCTTATATACAAATGAGTTTATGATCCATTATAAATTTGAGCTTCTGATGTAATGAAGATGGTACTGCCCCGGCAGAGTGAATCCATGATCGACCAAAAAGAAAACTGTATGTTGGATTTATGTTCATCATTTAGAAAACAATATTGAATAGGCATGGCCCGATTCGAATTTGTATCTCTATGTCTCCGACTACTTCTCTTCGGGTACCGTCGAATGCTTTTATTATCATCATGCTCGATCGCATATGTGTTGCGTCCACAGGGAGCTTTGCTAGTGTGGATCTTGGCATTACATTTAGAGACAAGCCATTATTAATCAATGCTTTTGTGACAACATAATCCTCACATTTCACGGATATATGTAGAACTCTAGTGTGTTTGGTACCATCGACAGGGATTTCATCATCTGTGAAAGTGATAAAATTTGGTGCGGTAATATTTCTCACAATTCCACTCAACTTCTACACCGTAATGTCATGACAGACATATGTTTGATTCAAAACCTTCAATAATGCTTGGCGATGTGGTTCAGAATTCAGAAAGAGTGACAGTAAAGATCTGCGAGCAGGTAAGCGATTAAGTTGTTCTATCACCTTATACTCGCTTTGCATGATGAGCTTCAAAAATTCACATACTTCTTCTTCAGACACTGCTCATTCTTTCTCCGTACATCTTATTATATCTGGGTCTATCACTTGGCCGCCATGCATTTCTCCTTGAAATTTATTACCACTGTCGCCTTCGTTAGCCTTCCCTTTCCTTTGTCTTTCAAACTCCTCGCTTTTATCCGTTTTCAAAACTTCTGGCGTGTAGCATGTGCCACTCCTCGTCATCCCACCTACTCCCAAAATATTAGTTATGGAGAGATCGAGGTCAGACGGATTTAGCTCTTGAGTTATGTTGTTACCACTTGTAATAACCTCATATTCGTACGTCCATGGTACTGCTCTTGAATCTTTGTAAGCGAACACACCCGATATTTGAATGGTGATAGGCATCGGAGCATAAGACGTAGTGGTGTGAGTTGACTTTTCCTCGTAATGTATTGTGAGAGGTTTTGTGATATAGGACGACATTTCAACATTAACTTCAGATGCTTCTTTAGTTATCATGAGGACTAAAGAGTCATCTTCCTGGTATTCCCTTTCTCCTTTATGACTTATTGTAAGTATCTTTGCATCCAACAACTTTTGCACTTCCATTTTAAAATCAACACATTCCTCAATTGTATGCCCCGTCACATTCTTATGAAACAAACAATCGAAGTCATGCATATGCTCCCTAGAAACACTCTCATCCTCTGGGCGTGTTGGGTAGGTGTACCTACTCCAGAAAGAAGATGGAAAAGTGTTTCCATTGACGTGTTCACATCTTCCACATCTCTCTTTCCATATGAAAAATATTCCTCAATTTCATTTACAGTAGGATTCTCATGATTTGGTAGAGGGTTGGAATTGATATCTGGATTCCCGTTAGCCCTTTTTGAAATTCAAACATCCAGCCTTGATCAGTGCATGTACTCTACTTTTTAATGCCGTGCAATTCTCAGTCGAATGTCCCACTGCCCCAGCATGATAATCATAGTGAGCAGTCAGATCATACCACCTTGGGTATGGTGGTTGTAGAGGTTCATAAGGAATTGGCATCAATTGATTATTTCGTATCAATTGAGGTGAGAGTTCTGTATATGACATGGGGATTGGATCATATTGGATAAAATGTTTATTATTTCTATTTCCCCTCAGAGGCTGATCAGCCTGACCAACGTTTTACTGGTGAGTCGGTGGTCTGAAAACTGGTCTCGGGTTGTTTTGAAATATTGATTGTTAAGAGTGATAATTGTATGAAATTTGTGAGTTATTTGCCACATATGATGTCATAGATTTGGGCCCCTCACTATACTTTGAAAATCCTGATCCCAGGTTCACAGCTGGTGATGGGTACCCGGAATTGAGCATCTGTACATCCCATTCTTTTCGCTTCAATGGAGGCCCCTTTTTTAGTCATGATGTATTTGATACGATTTCCAAAATTCTTCCATTCTTTTTCCCTTACTCAATCCTTTCACCGATCACTATGATATCATAGAAGTTGTTTGAAGCGTTTCCAATCATCTTGTCATATAATGGAGGTCTCAAGGTGTTAATAAACATTCCAGCCATCTCCTTGTCTGACAATTGGGGGTGTACCTGAGCAGCTAATTCCTTCCACCTTTGTGCATATTCTTTAAAGAATTCTGTGGGCTTTTTCTCCATCCTTTGTTAGTCCAAACAATCAGGGGCTATGTCTATGTTGTACTTATATTGTCTTAAGAAAGTATCTGCTAGATCTTTCCACCTCCGAATATGTTGGTTATCTAATTGGATATACCAAGGAGATGCGGCCCCCATTAGGCTATCTTGAAAGAAAAGAATCAACAGCTTATCATCATTTGCACAAGCGGCCATTTTTCTGCAGTACATAATAAGATTGCTTCTGGGGCACGTACTACCATCATATTTTTCAAACTCAGGTAGTTTGAATTTATGTGGGATGTTCACATCAGGGACCAAACATAATTGGGTGGCATCAGTGGTACCGTATACATCAGATCCTTCAATAGCACGTAATCTTTCCTCTGGAAAGTCCAATTTGTCTTTTGATCGTGAGTCGTCACTTGGCTTGGTAATAGACTTTTGCATCTTTGGGTCATCAACATCGGTTATGATGATTGGCTCATTAGCGAGTTCGCCTTGTGGAGTGAAAGCTTGGTGTGACCACATGCCATTGCGGATGGGTTGTACCCAGTTTTCCCTGTCTGCATTATTTTCTAGACATTTAGAAATGGATGATGCTGGATATTTATTGGTGGTGGAGCATGCTGAAACTGGTCAACCTGATGACGTTGATAGGTTGGAGTGAACCCAGGAGGGTGGTAAAGTGGAGTATCGTTTGGCAGTTGATTTTATGATGATTGAGCCCCTTATGGATTTTCAAAACAGGCATTTCTCTTACTTGCGGCGAGCAGTTCGAGAACTTTAGCCATTTGCTCTTTTAGCTCCCTAATCTGTTCCTTCATTTCCTCTCGCGATTACTCTCTTTCTTGCTCGTCCATGACCCTAACTTGAGCTCAAGTTCGATAGGGATGTCGAAGTTGTTGGACTATCTTTGAAAAATTTCTTTAAAATAAATAAAAATAAGGCAATGAGATGTAGATTTTTTGCTAATAAAAAGAAGAAATAACGAGAGTAAATTTATGCATGAGAAATGATATTGCGCAAAGTGAAAGTTCTAAAGTGATCAATTTCATTCAATTAGTAGAGCCATCCACTATATTTGAGTATGTAGAAGTCAATTACATTACTTCATAATATGAGTTCATTCAAAACGACTAAAATGACCCGAATCCCGGTTGACTTCTTCCAAAAACTTAGACAAGTTCTCCCCATTAGGATGGATGGGTAAGACATTTCTCTTAAAAAATGAAGCTTGTTCCGCCAAATTGCCCGCTCTCACAGCCATGCCTTAAGCCATTTCAACGCCTGCCCAGATCGTTGTCGAATCGAGTTTTACTCTTGTTGTAGCAACTGATAATCATACCTCAATATATCGACATTAGCATCATTGTTTCTTGCCAACTTCTCTGCCACGTTCTGATAAGCTCTAACTTGGCACTCAAGGCTTGCAATGACTTTCAATAATTCTTCAGAATTATTTGTTGACTCAGTCTTCGTAACTTTCTGATTCTCTAAATCAACTTGCAAATTATCAACGATTCGTCGTAATGCGTCATATTGCTCTTCTAACTCGACGATGTACATATTTTTCTTATCAACAATTCCCTTCACCTCTTCTAGAATTTCTCGTACCAGTTTATTTTTCCTCTCTAACTTCACAATTTTATCTTCTTGTTCGTAGATTATCCCTCGCAAGTTCTCATTGTCTTCCGCCATCTTTCTAATTTTGTTGCTCAATTGGCAAGTTAGTTCCTAACTCTGAGTTTCTTCGCTTCAGATATGCTCGATCCTCAATCTTATTTCTCAACTCTTTGAGTCATTCTTCAACTTCGATTCTATGTTTCTTAGACAAATTTGCCTCGACTGCTAGTCGTCTGTTATCTTCCAAGAGGGCTAGAACTTTTTGCCGCTCCTCATATAACTCATCTAGCTCCTCCTTTTTAGCAATCTTTTGATGAACTTCCAGTGATTTGGCTGATGGTACATCATCAACTGGTAAGGCAATAATTACATTGATTCTACTCTCAATCCATGCTTCATACTTCTTTGTGCAGTTCATGCGATTCTTCTCATTTCGCATTCTTCTTGTTATTTTCCAAGCTCCAATCAGCTGCTGCAGTTTTTTTTCAATTTCTTGAGAATCGTAACTAACTTCAATATCTTTCAGTGCATGCGTGGTTGGGACAGATTGTCTCATGTATAATTGATGGAGTGCCATTAGTGGAGCATAACTAGTACAACCCCATGGTCCCGGGAGCGAAACCCATTCAAAATCACCACATTTTTAGATCATTGGTGTTAACGGCATCTAATGGGCTTTCCAAATAACATCCACATCTTTCAACTTGGATAGGTATGAGAGCCAAGCCCCTTTTGTGGGAAACTGCAGATTCCATTTGGCCATTCCAAATTCTGCAATAGGGATCCTCGTCTTCATCCTAAACTTGAGAACTTAACTTGAGGAAATTTGAAATCTAGCGGACATCTTAGATGGCTGAGAATCCAAATACACAAAATAGTTGAAGAGCCGATGAACTTTCTTTTTCCAAACACTCGGATGTGATTCAAAGAATGGATAGTCTCAGCGAGAATTGAAATAACAGGATTAACACCATGTTCGACTTGAAGGAACATTTTTATCACTTTATCACCCATATAACCTTGGATCTTTGGAAATAACACGGTGCCATAAATACACAGAGCATAAAAAGTCATGCCCTTATCCTCCTTCAAGAAATTTTTGGTGAGATCTAGGAGGTAATCCAACGGCACACACTCATTTCCCCCTTTAATTTTCAACCTTTTTTCAATCTCAGACGCATGGACAGTACCCAAGAGCTTAGACAAAGCTCTCTTCAACATGAGCTTTTGTCATAGTTATAAACTTTGTCTGCATTTTACAACAGTACATTCGGTAGTGCTTGATATACTTCAATTGTGGGAGTAAGATTGATTATTCCGAAGGTGAAACATCTATAATGAGGGTCCTAGAAATGCATTAAAGCTTCAAGGACGGGAACGTTGACTACAATATACAACAGATAAGCTATGTGCATATTTTCCGACAAACAAATTTTTCTGCTCTGGTGAAAAATCCTCCCATATCTTCTTCAACCTCTCCAAGTCAATGCGTGAGAACTCCATCTTAGTGATTGATGGTAGAAGAACAATGTCTTCCTTTTTCAGACAATCTCCTTTATGTTTCTGCGACTCCTCTGACCATTGGGCTACCGTAACTTGATCTTTTATCACACTCGAAGTGGGAGTCATGATCTCTAAAATATGAATGAATTGAATACTTCCTTACAATCCCTATTACGCAGCATGATGCATGTATGAAAAATACAAAGATGAAGTTAGAAGTGAAACAATAAAGAAAAGACATGTTTAAGTGACACAAGACATATATATATGCACAAAATTGATCATGATATCATATTTCAGCAGTAATCTAACGTTGGTCATGAGGTGGGCTCTAAAAAAATAATACATGTGTGGTTTGGCTCTAAAAATCTCTTAAAGGCTCCCAAGTTGTCCACACTGTTATCTGAACAGAGTAACAGGGCCCCCCAAATGGTATCCTGAAATGGTCGATCTGAGTGAAAACTTTCATGAGCCTGCACGGGAATCGTAGTTCCACGAAGGCATTCCACTACTCATTATCGCTAATCCTAAAGGGAAGACGAGGATCCCTATTGCAGAATACACTCAATCCATGCTTCATACTTCTTTGTGCAGTTCATGCGATTCTTCTCATTTCGCATTCTTCTTGTTATTTTCCAAGCTCCAATCAGCTGCTGCAGTTTTTTTTCAATTTCTTGAGAATCGTAACTAACTTCAATATCTTTCAGTGCATGCGTGGTTGGGACAGATTGTCTCATGTATAATTGATGGAGTGCCATTAGTGGAGCATAACTAGTACAACCCCATGGTCCCGGGAGCGAAACCCATTCAAAATCACCACATTTTTAGATCATTGGTGTTAACGGCATCTAATGGGCTTTCCAAATAACATCCACATCTTTCAACTTGGATAGGTATGAGAGCCAAGCCCCTTTTGTGGGAAACTGCAGATTCCATTTGGCCATTCCAAATTCTGCAATAGGGATCCTCGTCTTCATCCTAAACTTGAGAACTTAACTTGAGGAAATTTGAAATCTAGCGGACATCTTAGATGGCTGAGAATCCAAATACACAAAATAGTTGAAGAGCCGATGAACTTTCTTTTTCCAAACACTCGGATGTGATTCAAAGAATGGATAGTCTCAGCGAGAATTGAAATAACAGGATTAACACCATGTTCGACTTGAAGGAACATTTTTATCACTTTATCACCCATATAACCTTGGATCTTTGGAAATAACACGGTGCCATAAATACACAGAGCATAAAAAGTCATGCCCTTATCCTCCTTCAAGAAATTTTTGGTGAGATCTAGGAGGTAATCCAACGGCACACACTCATTTCCCCCTTTAATTTTCAACCTTTTTTCAATCTCAGACGCATGGACAGTACCCAAGAGCTTAGACAAAGCTCTCTTCAACATGAGCTTTTGTCATAGTTATAAACTTTGTCTGCATTTTACAACAGTACATTCGGTAGTGCTTGATATACTTCAATTGTGGGAGTAAGATTGATTATTCCGAAGGTGAAACATCTATAATGAGGGTCCTAGAAATGCATTAAAGCTTCAAGGACGGGAACGTTGACTACAATATACAACAGATAAGCTATGTGCATATTTTCCGACAAACAAATTTTTCTGCTCTGGTGAAAAATCCTCCCATATCTTCTTCAACCTCTCCAAGTCAATGCGTGAGAACTCCATCTTAGTGATTGATGGTAGAAGAACAATGTCTTCCTTTTTCAGACAATCTCCTTTATGTTTCTGCGACTCCTCTGACCATTGGGCTACCGTAACTTGATCTTTTATCACACTCGAAGTGGGAGTCATGATCTCTAAAATATGAATGAATTGAATACTTCCTTACAATCCCTATTACGCAGCATGATGCATGTATGAAAAATACAAAGATGAAGTTAGAAGTGAAACAATAAAGAAAAGACATGTTTAAGTGACACAAGACATATATATATGCACAAAATTGATCATGATATCATATTTCAGCAGTAATCTAACGTTGGTCATGAGGTGGGCTCTAAAAAAATAATACATGTGTGGTTTGGCTCTAAAAATCTCTTAAAGGCTCCCAAGTTGTCCACACTGTTATCTGAACAGAGTAACAGGGCCCCCCAAATGGTATCCTGAAATGGTCGATCTGAGTGAAAACTTTCATGAGCCTGCACGGGAATCGTAGTTCCACGAAGGCATTCCACTACTCATTATCGCTAATCCTAAAGGGAAAGCCCAGGTATAGGGCTAGTCTAAATGTGTGAAAGTAGAAATTATGTAAAGAAATATACTTCGTAGAAAAAAACTTATGTACAACTATAGTCACAAATTAGAAAAAAACAATAAATCATATAAACAAACCAAAAACCAATACAAAAAGATAGCATACAATGAAATTTTGGCTTGAATGTCTATTGATCTAAAGATGGTTAGACCAATTGTTTGTTCTCAGTGGAGTCGCCAAAAAGTAAAAACTTTTTTTGCAGAGGGTGATGTCACCCTCTGTTTTTTTTGTTTTTTTCGTTTATATATATATTTTTTTTGTTTTTATGTTTGTTTATTTTTTCTATTTTTTAGTAGATATTATTAATTTTTTGTAATTTATTTTTAATTATTTCACGTCTTGTTTCATTATTTTCATCATGCATATTTTTTTTAAATTTATTATACATATTTATCATATCTAACATTCATTTCCATTATTTTTTTGTTGTCATCGCTTCTTATATTTATGTATTATTTTCATATGTCATGGTTGTATGTAATTATTATTTTATTCTTTTATCATCAAAATTGACACTCGTAAAAACCATAACAATTTGATTTAAATTTTTGTAAATTTCTTTATTTAGTTTCACTAAAAAAAATCTGACGGCGGGCTTTGAGATTTTCGGGATACCAAACTTCTCGAAATACCAAGATGAGGAGTCATTCTTGGGATACCAAAAGTAACTCTAATAATGCTTTGATTTAAATGGATATAAGAATACAAAAAATAATTTTTCAATGGTCTTTGAACCACCCATTAAAAGTAATTTATTTTGTTCATTTTTATGATACAAATGCATCAAATGGGACATTCAAAAATGAATCTCTTTAACCTTTTCCTTAAAATAAAAAATTGGATAGCATTTGATTAAATTTGATAACCATTTTATAATGGGTGTTGTGGGGTGCTAATACCTTCCCCACACACAAACGACTCCCGAACCAACTTTGAGTTTTCATAGATCAAAATTTTCATCTTAAAATTGGGTGACCAATCACACTCTAAAATGATTGGTGGCGACTCCAAATTTCTTTTTCCTTCAAAAAAAGATTTTTTTAATCGCCGCTCTGCGTCGCGCGCACGTTGCGACAATTGACAAGAGATAAGGCTCTTCAGAAATCAGATCCAGTTGGTGATTGAGCTTCGTTAGATTGTTCAGTCTTATTATCAAAGATTGACTGACTGACTTGAGAATTTGTGGCTATGCCTTTAAGTCTTAAATTTTTTTATTTTTTTATTTTTTATTCTTATTCCAATTGATGGATTCTAAGATCTTGATTATTATTGACAATGGATTCAGAAAAAGAACTGGCTAAACTCCCTAATTTAAGGATTAGAACTGGAAGATTAGAAATTAATTTTAACAATACCATCCATGTAGTACTGGATATAGTCAACATTTTCAATTGGGCGTTGAATTGTTGCGGGTGGCTTTCATTAGTTAAAATCCAATTTATAGGTAAAGTAACATCAGACCACCTAATGGTTTTAGGGATTCTAATATTTGCGTTACTTTGGCTATATTGAATCAACAAGGTTTGATTTTTTAGATTCCTATTGATGGCTTGAAAATTCATATTGGTTTTGGTTACTTTATAATGTATTCCAAAAATCAAAGCTAGGGATTGGGCACCTTCAAGAATTTGGTAACCACTAGTTTTGATACTCAAAGTTAAGGATTTAAGAATATGTGAGTCTGTTAAGCTAACAGACAAATCTGGAAAATAATCAAAATGAATTGGACCATTAATTTTTTATACAAATATCTCTTTTCATACTTATAAATAGGTCATATCAAGAAGATGAATTAAGATATTTTCATACTTATAAATAGCATTATATATATAAGTATGAAAATATCTTAATTCATCTTCTTGATATGACCAATACTATAATTAATTTTTTATGTAAATGTCTATTTTCATACTCATAAATAGCATTATATATTAAAATAATACACTAGATAGAGATGTCACTGATTAATCGAATGAGTTTTAGTTTTAGAAAGTTTAAAGTTTAAGGGTTTTGACAATAAAAAAATCTGATTTTATACCATTTTAAATTTAATATATTTTAAAACTTATTATTTCTTCTCTATTTTCATCCCTTACTCTTTCTTTATTTACAAATTAAACTATTGTTCATTTTATATTACCCTTTTATATTTTATTATTTAAAAAATTTCTTAAAAAAGTTTCTGAAAGGTGTTTTTGTCTTAGCGTGTCAAAAAAAATTAGACATGATTTTGGCTTGTCCAACATGTGTCAGAGCATGTCGGTGTCCGACACCGACACTCTGAACAAATAGAAGTGTCAGCGCTTCTTAGCATGCCATCAAGAAAACTGGGGATTATTAAGTGTGATGACGCAACTGCGGCGAGAGCCTTGTGGGTGGGATATTACGTGATTCTAGAATTGGTGAGTCAATGGTATTGGATGAGCCTACCATTGAAGCAGCTCTTACAGAGCATGTAATTTTATACTACTAGAAGAGTACGCAAAGGGAGAAGAAGTCTGATCAGACAAAGGATAGTAATAAGTATAGGAAGCATGAGAAAGACTCTCCCAGGAGATACAACAAAAATGATTGTAATAAGAAGGACAAGATCTGCCATGATCGAGATACAAGGGGATCAAATGAGGTCATGGGAATAACTAGTCAGAGTTCCAACTATTAAAATGTATTGAACAGTTTAATTCAATTTTGAAAAGATGAAACTTGATGGCTATTCTATAAACATTGTTTCGTCAAACGACTGTCTTTTATCATATTTAAACAAGTGAAGACTTTTTTTCTAGAAAATGTTTATACATTTTTAAAGTGTTAAGATTTGATATAGCTTAAATCATGTAATTGATATACTCAATTACCTCCTTATATCTTTCCTTTTATAATCCACTAATATAGGAGTTGATTAATTTGTTTTCTGTATTAATTCCTTGACTTTTGGATATGTACATAATATAGCTCCATATATACTCTTGTAATATAGTTTTGATCAATATAGAAAATATATAGAAAACTTCCTTCAAGTTTCTTTATAATATTTCATGGTATCAGAGCGTCAATCCTCACGTCTCTAAAAAAGCTTCCGCAAATAATTTTTTATAGAGGAAACTGATCTCACGAGTGACATCCACACTAACAAAAATTTTGGGGCTAGTCAAGGAAACCCAAAGCCTATTGACCACTCCATGTTTGTCTTAAGTATAGGCCCGTGTGGCCCTCTCTTTATATGTCTCTGACCATCCAGGAATGACTTTTATTTCAAAAATCTTAAATGGAACTAATAACTCCATGTGGAGATGACCAATGTCGGTGAGTCTTAGTACTGAAAATAAATTGGGATTCATCAAAGGAACCATTTCTACACCTAGTGAAACGGATCCTAAATACCAAGCATGACAACGCTGCAATGATATGGTTCTCTCTTGGATCTTCAATTTATTGAGTCCAAATCTTGCCAACAGTGTTCTGTATGTAGAAACTCCTTCTGAAATCTGGTCGGATCTATAGGAACGCCTCTCACAAGGTGATTTTTCTCATCTCTATCAAACTAAAAAATCTATTATTGAGTCAACACAAAAACAAGGCTCCATATTCACTTATTATACTAAAATGAAGACTTTGTGGGATGAATTAAAGATTTGTAATCCATCCATTCACTGATCTTGTGGAGGACTAGGCATTTGAATGAAAAAGAAGAAAAAATTAGGCTAGGACAATTTCTTATGGTATTAAATTAGTCTTATTCTACCGTGAGAGGACAAATTATATTGATGCATCCTTTACCAATTGCCAAGAAAGCTTAATCGCTTCTCTGTGAAAAATAAAAACAACGAGGATTAACTGAATTTAAGGAGATCGACCAGATTCATGCCATGACTGTTAAAATTGTACACAGTTCTAAGCAAACATGTATTGATACTCGTCAATGGGCATCTTCTTCTAGAATGCAAATGTCTACTGTGATGGCATTACTCATATCATTGAAAGGTGCTACTATTTGATTGGATTTCACGGCAAGGATTTTCAACCTCAAAATCAAAACCAGAAAACTATTGCAAATCAAACAAGTAATGGGTCCTCTCACTTTTCAGCCAAGGCTCCTGATCAGCCTTTGCAATTCGCGCGTGAAGAGTTTTCTCAAATAAAGGCATTTATCCGAAATGGTAAAATCTCTCCTTGTGAAAACTATACATGTATCTCTACACCTTTCTGCTCATCATCCACTTTACAACATTCTACATCATCTAACAGGATTATTGATAGTGGTGCTACAAATCACATAACCTTTTCAATAACCACTGACACTCAATTGACCTCTCAAGTTTCTTTACCAAATGGCTCTCATTCTAAGATCACGGGTGTTGGTTCTGCTCATCTATCATATAACTCACTTCTGCTTTAAGTTGCTCAATTGAATTTTTTCGTACTTTTTGTATATTGTAGGACCTAGCTTCAAAGAAGATGATTGGCTTGGGGGAAGTAGTATAAAGGGTTGTACTATCTTGTGCAACACTCAAATTTATCACCATCATCACCGCCACTAACATATCATGTATCATTTCCATTTGCTGTCACTTGGCATATATGACTGGGACATCCTTCCAAAGACCATCCCAATCTTTAAGAAAAATAATTCCTTCCTTTATATATGATTCTCAAAATTTATGTGAAGTATGTACTTTGACATAACAAACTAGGTTGGCGTTTCCTTTGAGTTCAATTCAAACTATGCAATCCTTTGATCTTATTAACTGTGATATTTAGGGACCTCATCGTATCGCAACTCATATTGATGCACGCTATTTTTTGGCTATTGTTGATGATTACACTCGATTCATATGGATATTTCTTCATATGGATATTTCTTATGAATTTCAAATCTGAAACACAAAGTTTGTTGAAGTCTTTCATCACGTTTGTAAACACTCAATTCAATTTCCAAATTAAATGTATTAGAAGTGATAATGGCTTGGAATTCACCTCAATGAAATCTTTTTTTTTTCTAATCTTGACATATTATTTCAAAGTTCTTGTCCATTCACACCTCAATAAAATGGTGTAGTGGAACGCAAACATCATTCATCTTCTAAACGTTGGTAGAGCCTTAAGATTCCAAGCTAACCTTCTTTTAGAAATTTAGGGAGAAAGCCTACTCACTTCCATCTATCTAATAAATCATCTTCCCACACTTGTATTGCCATATGAATTTATACATAACAAACCACCTATTTACACACATTTGCAGGTATTCAGTTGTCTTTATTATGCCACAGATGCTCAGCCCTTAAATAAATTTTCACCTCGTGCTCGACGGTGTATTATTACTGACCATCCTCCGAGACAAAAGGCTTACCATGTTTATGATATTTCCACTCACCAAATTTTCTCAAGTTGTAATGTAGCATTTCATGAGAATATTTTCCCATGTAGCTAATAATCCAAAATCCAAAAAAAAAAAAAATTTATCCATTTTCCTTCTATACCACTATATAACATTGACTCAGATTCATCACCTATTTTACCTCCAGCAAATTCCACTTCTTCAACACCTAACTACCCCACTATTGATGAGCCATTTCCAGCTCATGATTTGTCCTCTCCCTCACCATTAGCCACTACACCTTCGTCCCTTATTATCTTGACATTTCCCTCACTTGACCACCCTACTATTGTTCCTATTCTTCTTCGTAGTGATCGTCTACGACAACCATCTGTGATCCTCTACGACTTTCATTATGGTTAGGTTAGTGCAACATCTTCAACATTAACTCTATGCTTATCATCTTCTTCACAGTCAGGTACTCAATATCCCTTAGTCAACTTTTTGTCTTATAATTCACTATCTCATTCCCATAAATTCCTTGTTAACACCATTCCTAGTACTCTAGAACCTACTACATATGCACAGGAAATTCAAGATCGAAAGTGGTGTGAGGCCATGACTCACGAGCTGAATGTTCTTGCCAATCAACAAACATGGTCATTGGTTCCTCTTCCTCCAGGGCAGTGACCCATAGGAAGGAAATGGGTTTATCGAATCAAGTATAATTTAAATGGAACTGTGGAAGGTTATAAAGCTCGTTTGGTAGCCAAGGGCTTTACTAAAAAAGAAGGTCTGGATTATCATGAAACTTTTTCCCCAGTTGCCAAGCTAACCATAATGCGTTGTCTTCTTGCCATAGATGTTGTACGTAATTGGCCATTATTTCTTATGGGTGTTCATAATGCATTTCTCCATGGTGACTTACATAAAGAAGTGTATATGACTCCACCACTAGGTCTTTGTCGATAGGGGCGAAGCTTGTATGTCGACTACATAAGTCACTCTATAGGCTTAAACAAGCACCTAGAAATTGGTTCTTACCCAATCTCTTTCGGATCACTCATTGTTTGTTCGAGCAAAAGATTCTTCTACAACATTCGTTCTTATTTATGTGAATGATATGATTATAACAGGGAATGATGAAATGGATATTCAAGATCTCAAACTCTTCCTCCATTAGTAGTTCCATATTTAAGATCTTGGCTATCTAAATTATTTTCTTGGCTTGGAAGTGGCAAGGTATAAAGCTGGTATTGTTATATCACAACAAAAATATACTTTAGAAATTCTTGATGATGTTGGATTTCTGGGTGCGCAACATGTGGACTTTCCCATGGAACAAAATTTGAGGCTTACAAATAATCAAGGTGATATCTTACTTAATCCTTCACGTTATCAAACATTGATAGGGTGATTAATTAATCTTATAATTACTAGATCGGAATCACTTATTCTGTGAACATTCTAAGTCATTTTATACACGATCCAAGAAAATCTCATTGGGACGCTGCTCTCTGCATTACGAGATTTTAAAAAGAAGTCCAGGTCTCGGACTGTTGTTCTCCTCTAAGAGCTCGCTCACGCTGAAGGCGTATTGTGATGCAAATTGGGCTAACTGTCTCATGACAGGGAGGTCAACTTCAGGTTATTGTGTGTTTCTTGGAGACTCCTTAATCACATGGAAGACAAAGAAACAAAAATCTGTATCTAGATCATCTTTAGAAGCAGTGTATAGATCTATAGCTGCTGCAACATGTGAGCTCACGTGGCTTAGATTTTTGTTTAATGACATGCAAGTCTCCTTGGGACCTGTCAAATTATTCTGTGATAATCAAGCATCTCTTCTTATAGTTGTAAATCCTGTGTATCATGAACATACTAAGCATATTGAACTTGATTGTCATGTTGTGAGAGAAAAGATCCAAGCATGACAAATCATCACTAAGTTTATCCCATCATCTCTTCAGTTAGCTTATGTTTTCACAAAGCTTTAGGAGGAAATGTCTTCAAGAGCTTAATATGCAAGTTGAACATGCTTGACATACATGGTCCAACTTGTGGGGTAGTGTTAAGATTTGATATAGCTTAACTCATGTAATTGATATACTCCGTTACCTCCTTATATCTTTTCGTTTGTAATCCCACTGATATAGGAGTTGATTAATTTATTTCTTGCATTAGTTCCTTGATTATTAGACCTGTACATAATATAGCTCTATATATACTCTTGTAATATAGTTTTGATCAACATAGAAAATATATAGAAAACTTCCTTCAAGTTTCTATATAATATTTCACAAAGGATTAAAGGTTTGGTGTGGTAGTGCATAAAATCTTCTTTTACTCATTGCATTAATTATTTTTTTCATGATCTATTATATTTCACCAATAACTCATTTATTGTTAATTTTAAATTTTACAGGGAAAAATGAAAATATGGAAGCTATGGAAAGTGTTCTCATACAAAAATCATATGCATACAAAAATAATGGAGTATCAATGTCAAAGTTTCAGAAAAAGCACAATTGAGACTGCAAGAATAGTAGAGAACGTTGAAATCATGACATTGAGAGTGGTTGACATAGCGATAGGCATTTTATTCAAAAAGAAAAAATTATATAGAAGTGTGAAAGATTCAAATCTTTTCCATCTTATTCAACATTTTTCTTTTTTTCCATTTTGTATCAAATTTTGTAGCTTTTTATTGTTTCAGTTTTCATTATACCTTTTGATTCAGTTTCAGGTTTAGATTGATATTCTTTCTTCTTGTGAATTTTGTTTACTTATGTTTTACATAGTGATTATGTTTATTAAAGATTTTTTTTATGTTTTTTCTGAATATTTAGAATTATTCAAAGTAATATGTAAATGATTGATGCGATGACAATAAAATCCATCGAGAATCAGTGAAGACTAAAATTATTTACTCGATCAAGAGGTAATATAATTCACTGTGATTTTTTTCCTTTTTCTTTAGTTTTAGCTTTCAGGATTAGATTAATAATTACCGTAGATTTTTTTTATTGATTTTGTTTGCCGATATTTTTATATATTGATTATGTTTATTAAATAATTTCATGTATTTGTCTCTGAATATTTAGAATCATTCATAATAGTATGTATATGATTGATGTGATAACAATAAAAATCATTGAGAACTAGTGAATACTACAATTATTTTACTTAACAAAGAGGTAATATTGTTCATTCTATTTATATTCTTTACTAATTTCTGTTTCTATAATGTATTTATCATTTCGATTCAATATGAATGAAAGTTTGGATGTGTATAAAAATACATATGGGTTATTAAGCAACAATCTTCTGCCGTCAGTCAATCAATCAAGAGAATGTAAAAAACCTCAAGTCTCCCTTTTATTGATGTTGTTTTATACTGCCCATTGCGAATTCCTACCCTCTATATTGAGCCTGAAATTTAGTGTATATATTACATTAATTACTAGAACGTAAGATAAGCTTGCATTCACAAAAGCACAATTTGTCCGTATTATGTATCAAAATGTGTATGAGAGAGTTAATACTTTTTTTGTGAAAATGAACAAATGGGAAAAGTGTACCAATCTTACATGGAGAGAATTATATACACACACAAAAAGTCATAAAGTCATATGTGACATTAATATTTACAATGTGTATTATATTAGTGAGCTAATTTAGTTGTAAAATATTAATCAAAGCCAAAACCACATAGTTTGAGGTATATAATAGGCTATAAAATACAAAATACCTCATGTACTTTCATGTTTTTACAATCCGCACTCCTACACTTACTAAATCGATCACACTTTCATGATTTCCGTTTAATAGAAAACGGAGAGGTGGATTTGGCACGTTACTTTAATATTTAGTTCATCAATTCTTCATAGGGGCTTCTATTTGCAACCCAAACACATAATTGCATCATCTAGACAATCAAGAAAAAGAAACATTTACGAATGGTGAAACACGAGATCATCGTCAAAGTGCCTCAGAATTACCAGAAAAGTAGAGAAATGGAGAGGAAAGTATAATGGGTTCAAACAAATCATCACGGAAAGTAAAAGGACACAAGTTTGTACCTTGGCTTCGTAAAAATTTTCAATCAATTTTTTTATCAATTCAGGGTGACGGATTGAACACCAAAAGGGTGAGAGCGAACATTTTCTTTCTGTTATGTTTCCATCTAAATCCTTTTCATTTTCCATTTCATTTTCTAGTGCGCAAAAATAACTAACTTTTGAGGGTTCAAGTGTATCTCTTTGTGGGTATGTTTTTTCTACTTAAATTGATTTAATTTTATCATTTAGGGTTCTAGTTAGCTTTTTGATTGTTCTATTCTTTTGGGTGACTGTAAAGGATTTTTCTGGGGTGGAAAAATCTATGACAAAAGAATAATACTTAAAGTCTAAAGCAGGAGAATGAGAGAAGAATAAAGAATTTAAAGACTTAAGTTTGCTTGTACTCGAATGAATTTTAAAGTTGTACATCCTTGTATTCATGATAACTAAGTTGAAACAAATTTTTCTTTTTCGTTGCAAGTTTTAAGGAACATATAATCGTCTTTAAGAGAATATTCCTTCTTAAGATCCTCTCCTCAACCGTTTGGCCGATTCTACAGCTCACATTCTATCATGCTCATTGATTAATTCTTCGGACTAGTTTTTTCCACATGTTAGATAGGATTTTCGGTGTTCATTGGCCCCCATTACACTCGACGAAATCTTATCCGTTGATGTGTAATGATTGCCTATGTTTCCTGACGTAACGTCTTCTCGTAGTCCTTTTTCACGCACTTCTCGGGAACATGCAGCGTGGTTTCCAAACAATCTTTTGGCAGGTCGTTGTCACTCCCACGTTAACCATCGATGATTTCACCTTTTCTTTCTGACGTTACGTCTTCCCGTTTCCCATTCTCATGTGCCTCTTAGGAAAACGCAATGTAGTTTTTAAAATTGCTTTTGGCAGACTGCATCTACCCTTTTTAACAATTGTCACTACTCTTTTGGCCAGTTGTCGCGACGATCTATTTCCATCACACTTTTTCAGTCATGACTTTTCACACTTAGGCATCTTTTCATTGTGCCCTTTGACATCTCTAGAATGGATTAGAGCTTTATTTGGCATCCACAACATTTTTAAAGACCTCCGCTTTCATCCCTTCCTCACTTTCATTTTCAATTCAGTAAGTTTCTTCATTTCTTCTTCTCCTTCTCTATATTTCTTGCATTTCTTAGAGTCATGGAGGACAATTCCAGCCCATTATTCCTCTAGTTAGGACTGAGTCTGAGTTTAGGCAGTTTACGACCATCTACCAGGATGCCTTTCCTCCTGATGTCATTTGTGCCCTAGGAGAGAGTGGGTGATCGGGTGTCCCTTGTAGGCCCCCATAAGAGATCACCATTCACCCAATGTACATAGCCTTAGGCTTTAATTTTCATGTTTACCCTTTCTTTCAAGAATTCTTTTCTCATTATCACTTAGCCCCTTCGCAAATTACCCTAAATTCATATAGGGTAGACTTCTACTTTCACGTGATGAATAGGTGGTACAACCTAGGTTTAGCTATGAGTGAGCTTCAATAAACATACATGGTAAAATTCTGAAAGGAAAGTTACAATTTGGCTCCTAGACCGAGAAAAAGACGTCCTCTTATACTGGAGCTCCTGAGAGGGACAAAGGATGGGAACATGATGTTCTTCAGGTTGGTGGGAATTGGAGCAGTGACGACCACTGGATAATTTCCAAGAGATGAGAAATTTTTAGTAAGTTCTCGATCAGAGCACCTTTTCCCATTTTCTTTTCTTATTTCCATTACTAATTCATTTTTCCTTTGTATGATTCAAACAGGCAACATAACAAGAAGCCATATTTGACAATGGTACTTGACGAACGGGTTGCAGCCATTTTCTGTTGTCATGAGAGAATGTGGTACGAGCTTCTCAATCCAAGAAGGGAAATCGACATTGCCGTTATGCCCGCTCATGTTGCCTCAATCTCTGCTCCTTCATCTCCTACTTCACTTCCTCGAGGTATCCGCGTTCCTTCTTTCCGTTCAATTTCCCATCATATTTACTGCTTCGAGCTCTTCTGAGTCAATGAACTCTGAAGAAGAGGAAGAAAAAGAAGCCCTAATCTAGAGAACTTTTGAGGCTACTGCTGTGGAGATGTCAAAGCGGCTTTGTACCATGGCTGGTGACATCGGGGGGAGGAATGTGCATCCTACAGTAGATACTTCCAGTTCCTCCAACTCCCTCCATCCAAAATGAGGGTGGTTTAACTCGATCAATGACAACTCCTCTTCCTCCTCCTCCAGGTGTTCAATGAGAATATACTCCTCCCCCGTTCCTGACCTTCAAGCAAACACTGAGGAATTTGTTCTTTTGAGGGTGAGACGCTACACTGTTGCACCTCCCGTTCCTGCTTCTGTGAGCTTCCTAAATGATGCTCAATATGCCCACATAATTTCTCGTGGAATTATGTGCGATGCAGATACTCAAACTACTTGCACCATGAACACTGGTTAGCTCATCAATTCACTAAGCCACGACTTGATCAAGGTGGGTTCTTTCCCGTTTACTTTCACTTACACATTTTCTTTCATTTTCTATCTTTTCCCGTTTCCTTACACTTGTATATATTTGACTTGTTCTCTTTTCCTTCTAGGAAATAATTCATCACAACGCCTTTCAGGAGTATCACATACTCCATGAACAGGCTATGATTAGCCTTTAGGCTGAGCTCGCCAAGAGCCCTGGTCTAGTTTCTAGGCTTCAGGCTGAAATAGAGCAGTTGAAGAAAATGGAGGCTGAGCTACGGGAAACTGCAGAGAAACAAGCCCAAGAAGCAGCCATCATGAGAGTGGAGAACTTCAAACTTGAAGAGTCTCTAAAGGCAGTTGAAAAGTTTTTATGACAGCTTCGCTTGTGAAGGATAGAGTAGTGGAGGAGAAAGAAAAAGAGGTAGGGGTCGAGTTTCAAACAACCTTTGATGAATCCGAATAGGTCATCTGTAGTTTGGGCTACAGAGATGACTCAGCTAAGATCCCTCCCAGGAAGCCCCTCTATAACTTGACCCCCGAAGCTGATCTTGGTGAAAGCAATGGCTCCACTAAGGATGCAGCCGCCAATCTTCCCATTGAGGTTACTGCTACCAATCCCTCCGCCGAGGATGCTGCAGTCAGCCCAACCAAAGTTGTTGCCGGTGATGAGACAATTATCATTTCGTAGATTTTTGTAACCTTTATGTGATTTCGTAATTTCCTTTTTTTGCTTTACACTTTTCTTTTCGCTTTGTATTTTCAGTTTAATCAATGAAAATGACTTTTCTTTTTCCAATAACTTTAGCAATTTGATTTTTCTGTTAAACTCTTTTTCTGTTGCATTCATGTTTCCAAAATTGTTTCACACTTTTCCTTTAAAGAATAGCCATGTATTGTAGCAATTCCCATTTTCAAAGTAAGACTTTTAAAGCTTCTATTTCCTTTTGAGAACAACTACTTCATATAGCATGATCCATTCTCAAGGACTTAGGTTTTGTAGAGCCTTAAGCTTTAATTTTCTTTTGAGAATAACTATTTTCTATAGCATGATCCATTCTCAAAGACTTAGATTTTTGTAGAACCATGGCATCGCTTTCCTTTAGAGAACATATGCCCAATTGTAATGCAGTCCATTTTCAAGGACTTAGGCTCATTATAGAGCTTTAGTCCCGATTTTTTTTAGAGAACATATGCTCATTGTAGTGAAGTCCATTCGCAAGGACTTAGGCTTATTGTAGAACTATGACCCTAATTTCATTAAAGAACATATGCCCATCATAATGCAGTCCACTCTCAAGGACTTAGGCTCATTGTAGAACCATGACCCCGGACTCCTTTAGAGAACAGATGCACATTGTAGTGCAGTCCATTCTCAAGGACTTAGACTAATTATAGAACCATAGCTCTAGTTTCCTTTAGAGAACATGTGCCCATTGTAGTGCAGTTCATCCTCAATGACTTCAGCTTATTGTAGAACCATCGCTCTGGTTTCTTTTAGAGAATAGATGTCCATTATAGTATAGTCCGTTCTCAAGGACTTAGGCTCATTTTAGAATCATGGCCCTGATTTCCGTTAGAAAACAGATGCACATTGTAGTGTATTTTGTTCTCAAGAACTTAGACTCATTGTAGAATCGTGGCCCTGGTTTTCTTAAAAGGAAAGATGGCCATTGTAGTACAGCTTGTCCTCAAGGATTTAGGCTCATTCTAGAACCATGGCCCCAGTTTCTTTTAGAGAATATATGCCTATTACAATGCAATTTGTTTTTAAAGACTTAGGCTCATTGTAGAACCATGGCCTATGTTTCCTTAAGAGAACATATGCCCATTATAGTGTGGTTTATTCTCAAGGGCTTAGGCTCATTGTAGAACCATGGCTCTAGTTTCCTTTAGAGAATAGATGTCTATTGTAGTGTAGTCTTTCCTCAAGGACTTAAGCTTTTCGTAAAGCTCAGGGTTCCTAGTTCCATTTGCTACTTGTCAAAGGAGAGAGAGAGAGAGAGAGAGTTGATACCAAGAATTTTTACGTGAAAAACTTTTCCTGGAAAAAACCATAGGAAAATATTCATTATAATGACATTACATGTTATTGTTAAATGTAAAGTATTCTAGAGTTTGTCTAAGCTTCACCCGTCTTTAGTTGTCAGATAATAATATATGTTGCCGCTAATTCCACTGATAATGTACAACCCTTCCTAATTTGGTCCCTACTTTCCTTCTGTCTGAAAAATCTTCTTTAGCACTAGATATCCTTTCGGGAATCCCCGTTTGTGAATCTTCTTTCAAAAGTAAGTTCTTTTGTATTGTAGTTGGCCATCCAGATTAATTATACTTCTCTCCTTTCATCCAAAAGATTCATATTTTCCTTCATCAGTTTCATATTTTGTTGCTCGCTCAGACTCGATTTCATAGTTAGGCTTCTGATCTCAATATGTATTATTGTTTATGTTCTATATACTAGAGCAAATGGGGTGGTCCTATATGACTCCCTAGGAGTGGTCCTGTATTCCCATAATACTGCTGGCAGCTCTTCCACCAATTTTTACTTAGCTAATTCTAGCCGTTTTTTCAAGATTTCCAATATTATTTGATTTGATCTTTCTGCTTGGTCATTCCCTGAGGGTAGTACGACGCAGAAAATTGGTTGATAATCTTCAAACCTTCACATAAAGCTTTGATTTTTTCCTGATAAACTGATATCCGTTGTCAGAAACGAGTACTCATGAGATTCGATACCTGCATACTATGTTTTTCTAGAGGAACCCCTTCACTTCCTCTTCTAGAATCCTTCCATACGCTTCTTACATATGCTTCAACGTCAATCCACTTCATGAAGTAACCCATTGCAACCAACAGAAAATGCTTCTAACCAGGTGCCATGGAAGCCGCCCTACAATATCTAGGGCCCACTGCATGAATGGCCACGGGCTTCCACTGTGTTAAGTTCTTCAGGTGCCATTTTTACTATAGTGAAGAAGCGTTGACACTTGTCGTAGCTTATCATATACTGCTTAGCATGTTGATGTATTTTGGGCCATTAATACCCCTCATTTAATATTTTGGGCGCCAATGATCTTCCTCTAGTGTGATTTCCACATCGAGTTCTAGTAGCATGCCCACTCCTACTATCCAAGCTTCATACTCTGCTTCATTATTTGATGTGTTGAACCCAAATGAGATGGAGTGTTCAAGAGTTTCTCCAAATGGGATTTGCACCACTATTCCCGCACCGACCCCTTTATTATTGGAGGCCACATCGACAAACAATTTCCAAAATCTGTTATCAGTTTTTGTATGAATTTCTTTATTTCCATCTACTTCCTCGTGAGTGAAGTCTGATATAAAATCAACAAAAACTTGCCTTTTGATCAATGTTCTTGGCTCGTACTGGATCTCATACTGAATAAGGAAATCAAAAGCTTCTCAAGTAATTCACAACGAATACAACAGAAGAAAGCAAAGATGAAATACTTTTTGAAGACAACTAAGAGGACGATCCTAAAAAAAGGCAAAACTAATGTAAACACACCACTAAAATATATATTTGATGTGAAACGACTATTAGTTGACAAATGAGTGGGTGACGCCTAGTACGCAGAATGAAACGTCCACTTACAAGCATCATCATCTTAGAATCTCAAAACAGAATAAGGCATACTGGAACTTCGGAAGACGTCTAGGAGAATAGTGGTCTCACTTGATTTGAAGCAGTTTTAGAATAACACTCAGCCATTGCATAACGGGAAACAAAAATGGTTACTCGTAGAGGTTATGACGCGAACAACAAGCTTGTAAAGAAAATCAGAACGGAAATGCTCAATCAAGTCCTCTCAATACTAAGCTGAAAAATCTCACAAAATGGGAAACACTCACGTTAGTATGATGATCTATGAACGAGAAGCTGGCTCATGGATGGGACATAAAAGAATGGAAAATACAAAAATGAAAAGGCAAAAGCCATGAACGGAGTTTCATCCATCAACTTCAGAACTTCGGATCTGAAATGGACAAAACCACCGATTAGATAATAGATAAAGCTCACCTATAAAATGGCGTATTTGTTAAATTTGGCCAAGTTTGTATGACCACAGCAACAACATTGCATGGATGTATATCTCAGAATGGGAAGATATTTATCCCATAATAAAATATTGTATATCGACGTTTCATTAACGCCGAATACAATGGGGGTAGATGAACAGACATAAATTCTTCAATCTGCCATGTCATCAAAAATTGGAAGAGTAGACCAATAAGACAAAAGTACATAACTTACCAACGTGGCAATCCAAAGAAGCTGATCAAGATCATTCGATTGATCAGACGGTTAAGATTTATTCAATTGTTAATGTTGATAAGCTAGATCTCAATGGAATATTCTGTTAATCCTTTTTTTAGTTATATTAGATTCTATGTAAATGATTAAAGGTCTATAAATAGAGGTAAAATGTAATTCTAAAGGAACTCTCAACACACATAAAAAAACAAGTACAATGTGTAGTTTACATTAGTCTTGTAAACATTTTCTCCATAGTGAAAATACTATCAAAGTTTTTCCGTGATTTTTCTCCACTTTAAGGATTTTCCACTTAAATCATGGTGTCCATTAGTCTTTTCCATTTATTATTTATTTTCTCATTATCATGTAGAAAATTGACGACAAATTCTCTAAATTGTGAATTTTTTTTCTTTTACAAGTATACCATCTGGAAAGGGCAAGTTAGTTGGCAGCGTCATCCAAGTCGGCATCTAGGTCGTCAATTTTGGCCTAAGCTTTCTAGGCCCCTTCCTCCCACTCGACCTCAACCTTAGGGGTCATGGGAAATGAAGCTTGGGCGAAACGAAGCTTGGGCGACTTACTCTCAGGATGGTTGACCTTCATCTAGTCTTATTCTTTGAGGAAACAACCATAGAATGGATCCCACCTCTCCTTTTCATATGTGGCTTTATACTCTTCAAAGTGCTTGACCGTGGAAGCCATTAACACTTCGTCAAGGATAAGTTGGTCCAAAGCTTGGGACATCTCCTCATACTTGGTTTTGACAATCGTTTTCTCAACATCGAGCACGAAAATCTTAGCTTTAAGATAAGATACTTGAGTCAGGTTGTCCTTTACGGCTTCAAGCTCAACCTTCATTGTCTTGAATGCCATCTTAGGCTCAGCTTGTCTGACCTACCAGTTACTTGCTCATCCGTACATATGAAGTAAAGACTGGAATACCTACCACATCAACCCACACTTAAATGGATAAGATAGCTACACAAGATCATACTCAGCCAGGCAGGGTCATATCTGACAGACATTGAAAATGGTGGTCAAGTAAAGGTCTACATCCTCCATCTCAGTCATCATCATCTTACCTTGGTCCAACTTGATCCTTCAGATTAAGGTGTCGATATTCTATTATTTTCCTAGAAAGATGAGCTTAACAGGATGGGCAGATGATTACCTATAGGCTCTACCACAATGGTCTCAATCACAAGGACCAGATCTTTAAAAAAATAGAACGGTTGAACATTGGGAGTCCACCCCCAACCTCTAATTGTCGTGACGAGCATCGAATATCAAAATGACAATAGGAGGAAGAGTTTTTAGCGGCTTTCTTCATTGGGATCACGACCTTTTTTGGTGCAGAAGTAAAGTCAGATATAGACGCAGCCTATTAATAGTTCCTTTGTCATTTCTTGACTCTGTCAAGGCCAGTCAAAGGGAGCATGCTACTAATCACTTGCTTCATGGCTATGGGAAATGTTTCTCTCAAACTCAGTAAATGGTGAGTCAGTATCAAACAAACTATAACTATTGTATATATAGTAAATGGCGCTCTGGTCAATTGAATGTTTAATCCCATGATGAAAAAGAAAACAGTGTACCTATGACCTTGATCATATGGTCCCAAAGACAAGCCTCCTTAATGTTCTCAGCTATCAATTAATGAGCTAAGTGACGATCCTGAAACACGTAGGCGGGCGATGTCTATGGCTTTATGAGCTAACCCCCTATAGTTCAACACTACATAAGCATCAACACACTTTGTTAGATCCCAATAAAATGAGCAAATACTTGGAAAAGGGGAAAATTATGCTAAGTACCTGGGTATCACTGCTAGTACACACACGAACACCATGAAGGGCTCATATGGTCTATAATACATGTCTCTATGGACCCAGAAGTACCAAGTTTTTCATTGCTAGTGGGAAGGTTCTGGATGAGTTTGTCACTCGTCTTTTGGCAAAAGTAGTAATCTCTTAGTTCCTTTTTGCTATCGATGCATAAGAGTGTAACACTAGTGAAGCACGAAAGGTCGAATGAAAATCCAGTCTTATGACCAAGTATGATGAAGCAAAGAATGATCCTACAAGCAGGTGGAAGGAGTTGAGAGGAACAAGGTTGTAGAATTTCAAGACTCTACAAAACCTGGAGTTTGAAAGAACCTGAAGCCAGCATATATGAAGGTCCTTGTATCTGATCTTAGACGGGCGATAGACTACACAACTGAGCCATACCTCAAACAAAGACTCAATTTGAGTGGTGAGTTTCGACTCATAAATGAAGAATCAGACTTAGTAACATCTGAGACTCTGAAGGCCGAGAGGATGAAGTTCAAGACTCAGGTATGGGAATAATTTAGACAAGAGAAGATGGGCGTATATTATATTTTGACTTGAAATTTATCACTCAAACATGCCAGAAACAATATTAGATGAAAAAATGATAAGAAAAATGGATCAAACGAGATTACTTTGCTGAAGTTTCATCCAAAAGGAGAAAATAACAATAGTCAAATCAAAATCAAAGGACTTTGAGGTCTGGTGATGCCTTCTTATCTCAAGCAATTACATCAAGAATAATGACACTGTTATCGGAACAAATCGTAAAACTCCACGAAAATAAAATGATTTGAGAAGCAAGAAGTTTGAGAAGCAAGAAGTTTGAGAAGCTTGAAGAGGATATTGTAGATGCTGGAAATCTATTGTCAAAAGTGTTGTCACGCATGTAAGTTTACTATTTAGTTATGCACACAATATAATTGTTTAGATATTTAGAACTTCATGACTTTCACATCCACATCCATGGTTATAGAGAATATACCATAAGATATTGTATAACCTTTTGAGATCAAAGACCTTGATAAAGACTTTAATAAAGAAATTGATTTCTCTCCCTTTACCCCTTTAGATCTTCAAACACATCGAGTGATCGTGTAAATGTCTCTTAATTGGGTTGTGAGATAACCAAATTCTAAAGAGATTGATATATAGACACCTTCCATCAAGGCGGTGGTTGCTTCCATTAGATAGTGGTTACTTACTTCGAACTATCCACCTCTCGCATAATCAATCAATATGATTTTAGTTTAATAAAATATTCAATGATTTAATAAAAGAACATAAGGTGCATAGTATAAAACTAAAATCAACAATTCAATGGTTATAACATAATATCATCATTAAGTAAAAGTTAATGAGAGTTATGGCTGTTGTACATCATTAGTCGACATAGTCCCTTCCATATACCACAACATTAGCCTTCACCTATATGATCTACAAGTGAGAATCATATAATGATATAACATTATTGTCCTTGTTAGAGATAAATCATGTTAACATTCTTCATTCATGTAGATATTACATGATATAAACAATTTTAGAAACAAAACATATAATTGAGATCAAAGTGTCAAATACATAAACACCATAAAATTCATTGCATAACATCAATAATAATGTCTAATAATGCCCATCCTTTCATAATGACCAATAAATGTTTTAGGTGACAATCCTTTTGTTAAAGGATCTGGAATCATAAGATTTGTGCTAGTATGTTCAATTGACACTCTTTCTGAACCTCTTCTTTAACGGTGAAGTATTTTAGTTTCATATGTTTAGCACCTTTTGAATACTTGTCATTTTTCATAAAATAAGACAGTTGTGGCATTATCACAATAAATTTTCAACGGTCTGGCAATGTTGTCAATAATTTTAAGTTCTACAGCTAATTTTCTTGAATTCTGATTTCAAAACATGCCATAACTCAGCCTTCATAGTGGATGCAGCAATGACATACTGCTTCACACTTTTCCATGAGATTGTTCCTCCAGCTAAAAGGAACAGATAACCAAATGTAGACTTTCTTATATCAATTTATCCAGCAAAGTCTGAATCTTAATATCCAATCACCTCTAGATGATTATATCTTATATAAGTGAGAATATGATCTTTTCTTCCTTACAAGTATCTCAAAACTTTCTTTGCGGCTTTCTAGTGATCCAATCCTAGATTACTTTGATAACGGCCAAGCATTCCAATAGCAAAACTGATGTCTGGAGTGATGCAAGTTTGAGCATACATCAAGCTCCCAACAATAGATGCATAAGGAATTCCTTTCATTTGTTTACGCTCCAATTCATTCTTTAGGCATTGCATATAATTTTATCTATTTTCTAAATTGGAACAACACTTGATAAGCACTTTTCCATTCTAAATCTCTCTAAAATCTTATTAATATATTACTTTTGAGACAAACTTAACTATCTTTGTGATCTTTTTTGAAATATTTTTATTCCAATCACATAAGTTGCCTCTCCCATATCTTTCATTTCAAAGTTACTAGAGAAAAATTTATTGGTCTCATGTAATAAGCCAAGATAATTAGTTGCAAGCAAGATGCCATCAATATACATAATCATAAATATAAACTTGCTCCCACTGATCTTCAGATATATACACCGGTCAATGGTGTTTTCTTTAAACCCAAAAGAAGTAATGATATCAATGAACTTAAACAACCATTGGTGAGAAACGTGTTTAAGTCCATATATTGATTTCTTAAGTTTACACAAAATGTGTTCCTTCCTTCAATGGAAAAACACTTAGGTTGATCCATTTAAATATTTTCATCTAAATTCCTGTTTAGAAATGCAGTTTTCACATCCATCTGATGTAACTCTAAGTCATAATGAGTTACCAAGGCCATGATAATTCTAAAAGAGTCTTTCTTAGAGACGGGTAAATGTCTCCTTGGAGTCAATGCTATCTTTCTAAGTAAAACTTTTAGCAACCAGTCTGGCCTTGTGTCGTTCGATATTGTTATTAGAGTCATGTTTGGTCTTGAAGACCCATTTATACCCAACCTTTTTACAACCTTATGGTAATTCAACAAGGTTCCAAACCTCATTCTGCTCCATGGATTTAAGCTCATCTTTCATGGCATGTAGCCATTTTATAAAAATTAACACTTTCAATGGCCTCTGAAAATGAAACTGGATCTTCATCGATTCCTAAGTCAAATTCTGACTCTTGTAAATATACCACATAATCATCAGAAATAACAGTCCTTTGTCTTTGAGACCTCCTTAATGTTATTTCTTGTGATTCATCTACTGTAGGGTTCATCAACATTATTCTCATTATGGGTCGTTTGTTCATTCACTTGTTATTCTTGTCCATTGTTCAACTGTTCAACAATTGGAGGAACAACAGCTTTAGAAGAAGGTAAGGGTAACAAAATTTGTACCCTGACTTCTTGAATCATCGTATTTTATTATTTTTTACTCCCACTGACTTCACCATTCTCAATGAACCTGGCATTTCTAATTTCAACAGTTCTTGTACTGTGGTAAAGACAATAAAATCTATATCCTTTATATTTTTCTGGATAACCAATGAAATAACCACTAGTTGTTCTTGAATCTAGTTTCTTTTCTTATGGATTATAGATCATTTCTTCTATCGGGCAATCCAAACATGCATGTGCCTTAAACTAGGTTTTCTACAAGTCCAGAATTTAAAAGGAGTCTTAGGAACTGCCTTACTAGGAACATTGTTTAACGAATACATGATAGTTTTCAATCATGCATCCACAATAATACGGGTAAAGATGAGTTGCTTAACATACTCCTAACAATATCCAATAAAGTACAATTACGCATTTCTGCTACAATATTTTGTTGTGGTTTACCCAGCATGGTATATTGAGCACATATATCACGTTTTTCAAGGAATTTAGCAAATAGACCTGGGCATTGCCCACTTTCATGATATTTTCTATAATATTCACCACCTCTGTCGGACCTAATAATTTTCACCTTTCTTTCTAGTTATCTTTCAACCTCATTAATAAACATCTCTAAGGCATCTATTGATTGAGATTTTTTGTAAACAAGTAGACATAACCATAACGTGAAAAATTATCAATAAAGGTGATAAAATACTTTTCTTTACCAAAAGATGCAACATCAAAAGGCCCTCATATATTGGTGTGTATTATTTCAAGAAGTTGTGTTTTGTCTAATTTCTTTTAATACAATCCACACAAAACCAAGATCAGTAAAATCCAATTCTGGAAGGATTTCATTCTTTATCAGTCTTTCCAATCTTTCTTTGAAAATGTGACCCAGATTTTTAGGCCATAAGTAAGTTGAATGTTCATTTTCTAAACCACATTTAGTTCCAACTTTATGATGCAAGGTTAGAAGAGTCTCAACAAAAAGATTATCAAGTTTCAGTTTGTATAAACCATCATAAAAAATACCAGAACCAATTAAATGATTTTTCTTAAACAAACAAATACATTCATTTTCAATTTTAAAAGAGTATCCAGCCTGATCAAGTTTAGGCAAAGAAATTCAATTACGAGAAACAGAAGGTACATAAAAAGTTTAAAATAAATCCAAATGATATCCAGTGTCTAAAATCAATCGATAATTTCCAATAGCTTCCACTAGAGCTTTGATTCAATTCCCCATATAATGAACACTTCATTTGGATTTGTGGTCTGGGTCGTAAGGAATCCCTACATCATATTTGAAAAATGAGTGGTACATAATCAATTCTATTATGCCTTAAGTTTTAGACAATCTTTTTGAAAGTGTCTAGGTTTCCCACATAAATGACACTTATCATTCGTATGTTCATTCTTGTTGATATGGCTAGAGGACTCATTAATCTTAAGTGTTTTATGCTTTCCTTTTCCATCCTTTCTTCCGACTTTCTTTCTAGCTCATTGATTACTTATGCGATGAATGAAATTAATTACCTGATAATTTTTAAGTCATGTTTCCTCCTGAACAAGCATAATATGAAGTTCATTCACATTCCATTTATCTTTCATAGTGTAATAGTTCATTTGGAAATGGTCATACTGAGTAGGCAATGAGTTTATAATAAACTGCACAAGGAAACTCTCATCCACATTCATTTCCAATGACTTAAATCTTACTGCAATATTCGTCATTTCAACGACATGCTCATGCATGTTACGAGTGCCATCATATTTCATGGTGGTTAATGTAGCCATTAATATCCCAGCAAGTGACTTATCAGTAATTTGAGAACGCTCTTCTACAAATTTCATGAATTTCTTAGCATTTTTAGTTGTGGGAAGAATAGACTTGATGTTGTTTGCTACACTCATTCGCATAAACATTAGGTTTCATGCACATAACTCCATGATGAAAAAGAAAAACTAGGGAGTTTTCAAGCTCTTTACAATGTCTGTTTGACCTCAGATCGTGTTATGAATGATAAGCTTATAGTCCTAGGGATGCATGATTTTGACTTAATTCTAGGAATGGACTGGTTGGCTGCTAACTATGCCAACAAAGACTGTTATCGAAAGGAAGTTCGCTTCCTACCTTGGGGCAGACCTAGCTTCAAGTTTAGGGGATCTCAGCAACGGCCTATACCAAAGGTCATATTTGCTTTACAGGACAATGCCTACTTGATCGTTGTAACTGGGGTTACTTAGCTTCTTTTGTGGATACAACTAAAACCATTGTGGATATTGGATCAGTTCCAGTAGTTTCTGAATTTTTGGATGTCTTTCCTGATGATTTTCCAGGACTTCCTTCTCCTCGGGAGACAGATTTTCGTATTGAGATGGTACCAAACACTGCCCCTATATCCAAAGTTCTATATCGTATGACTCCTGCAGAGTTGAAGGAACTTAAGGACCAACTTCAAGAATTACTGGATAAGGGTTTCATTAGACCCAGCGTTTCACCTTGGGGTGCTCTAGTATTATTTGTTAAAAAGAAAGATGGATCAATGAGGCTATGCATTGATTACTAGGAGTTGAATAGAGTCACTATCAAGAATAGGTATTTGTTACCGCGTATTGGGGATTTGTTTGATCAACTTCAGGAGCATCGGTATTCTCTAAGATTGATTTAAGATCAGGATACCATCAGCACAAGATTCGAGATGAGGATATTCCTAAGATAGTGTTTCGCACTCGTTACGGCCATTATGAGTTTGTAGTGATGTGGTTTGGATTAAGTAATGCTCCGGCAGCCTTTATGGATTTGATGAACAGGGTGTTCAAAGAGTACTTGGATTCTTTTGTGATCATCTTCATTGATGATATTCTAGTGTACTCTATATCAGAGACTGAGCATATGGATCACCTCAAGATTGTTTTGCAAGTATTAAGGAAGCACCAATTATATGCTAAATTCCAGAAGTGTGAGTTTTGGCTTCAGCAAGTATCATCCATTACTCATGTGGTATCTCGAGATGAAATCTTAATTGATCCGTCTAAGATCGAATCAGTGGTTAACTAGACTCCACCGGCAAATGTTGGGGAATTTCGTAGTTTTTTGGGTTTATGAGGATATTATAGGAAGTTCGTTGAGGGTTTTACAAAGATTGTTGTTCCACTTACTCAGTTGACCAGGAAGAGTGCCACTTTTACTTGGATGGCTGAGTGTGAGAAATGTTTTCAGAGACTTAAACATAAATTAGTGACAGCACCCGTGTTGACCATTCCAGATGGTAAGAGTGACTTTGTGATTTACAGCGATGCTTCTAAGACAGGATTGGATTGTGTTCAGATGCAACAGGGAAATGTCATAGCATATGCCTCTCGTCAGCTCAAGGCTCCTGAAAATAATTATCCTACATATGATTCAGAGTTGGTTGCAGTTGTATTTGCCCTCAAGATCTAGAGACATTACTTGTATGACTGTAAGTTTCAGATTTACACAGATCATAAGAATCTTAAATACTTTTTCAATCAGGATCTAGTGAAGGATTATGACTGCGAGATCATTTATCACCCAGGAAAGTCAAATGTAGTGGATGATGCCTTATTACGTCTTATTACGTCTCAAGAGCATCTCTTGGAGGATTCTGGTTTTGCTAAAAGATACTACAGCGCAGTTAGCTTAGCTCACAATTCAACCGTCATTGCAACAACATATTATCGATGCACAGAACTCATATTCTAAGTTACTTTTGATTCGTAACAAAGTGGGTTCAGAAAAAGGACAAGGGTTTGATGTTAGTGACGATTCAGCTCTTCGCTTTCATGGGAGGCTTTGTGTTCCGAAACACGCAGTCATTAGGCGAGAATTACTCACAGAGGCTCATAGTTACCATACAATGTGCACCCTGGCATTACTAAGATGTATCATGATATGAAGTTACATTATTGGGGGAACGGTATGAAGCGTGACGTGGCTGAGTTTGTTAGTAAGTTTTTGGTGTGTCAGCGATCAAGGCACAGAGACAACGACCATCTGGGGTCTTGCAACCTTTAAGTATTCCTGAATGGAAATGGGAGCATGTGGCAATGGATTTCGTTTCGGGACTACCGAGGACGGTAAAAGGTTTTAACTCCATTTGGGTTATGATTGATCGTCTCACCAAGTCTGAACACTTTTTGCCTGGCAAGACTACATTTTTAGTAGAGGATTGGGCTCGGTTGTATATCCGAGAGATTGTTTGACTTCATGAGGTTCTGGTGTCTATAATATCAGATCGGGATCAGCAGTTCACGTCAAATTTTTGGCAGAGTTTACAGAGAGCTTTGGGTACTCAGTTAAATTTTAGTACAGCTTTTCATCCACAATATGATGGGCAATCTGAGCGAACAATTCAGATGTTGGAATATATGTTTCAAGCTTATGTCTTGGATTTCTCTGGCAGTTGGGACACGCACTTAGCACTCGCCAAGTTTGCTTACAATAACAGTTACCAGGCGACGATTGGTATGGCTCCATTTAAGGCTCTTTATGGAAAAAAATGCCAGTCGCCACTTCACTGGGATGAGGTTGGTGAACGAAAGCTTTTGGGCCCAGACTTTGTTCAGTCTACAAATGAAGCTATTCAGAAAATCAGAGATAGAATGAAGATTGCTCAGAGTAGGCAAAAGAGTTACGCAAATGTCAGGAGGAAGGATCTCGAATTTGAAGTGGTTGATCATGTGTTTCTCAAGGTTGCCCTAATGAAGGGAGCTATGCATTTTGGTCGCAAGGGGAAGCTGAGCCCCAAGTTTATTGGCCCTTTTGAGATTTTGGATCGTATCGGTCCTTTGGCCTACCGTCTCGATGCTTCACAAGTACGTGCCTGATCCAATGCATGTCATCAATTTTCAACCTCTATAAGTTTGTGATGGTCTTACTTATGAGGAGAAGCCAGTCAGAATTCTAGAGCGCAGGAATCAAACTCTTCGTAACAGATCAGTTCAGTTAGACAAGGTTCTCTAGAAAAATCATCGAGTCAAGGAAGCAACATAGGAACAAGAAGCGGAGATATGTTTCAAGTATCCAGAGTTATTTCAATAAGGTAAATTCCTTTCGAGGATGAAAGTTCTTAAGGAGGGGAGAATATAATACCCCAAGCATTATAAGGAGTAGATTTGTAATTCTAACCCCCCCTACGCACGTATTAACACACAACTACACCCTACAGTAACCCACCAACTAATATTATATATACTCTAAAACCCATCTTCTTTTCCATCTCTCCCTCTTTCTCTGGAAGTTTCACCCCCCCCCNCTCTCCCTCTTTCTCTGGCAGTTTCACCCTCTGCTTATAACCGTTGTTCTTCACCTCCCTCTCTCAAACGTTTGACAGCAAGCCTCCATCTCTCCTTCTTCCTCTTTGTATCTCTCCATTGTTGATTCTCTAGTAAGCCATCTTCTTTCTTCCTCTTTCTTTATTATTTTTCTAGTTTCTCTATTTCTCAATTCAAATATCTCATTTCTATGTTTATATATATTTATCCAAATCCGAACTTTTAGTCTTCAAATTCCAGCAATTTACATCCTATTGTATCTGTTTATGGCATCATCATCGCATCACCGACTGCAAGCTTCAATTTGGTAATCTTCATGTTCTCCTTTCTTTTCTCTTTGTTTTGTCTCTCTCTCCTCTCTCTCCCCTTCATCTCCCTCCCCCTCTCTTTTCTGTCTCTCTCTCATTCGTCTTCCCTTCCCTCTCTGTTGCGTCTCTCTCTCTCTCTCTCTCTCTCTCTTCTTCTTCGTCTCCCTCCCCCTCTCTGTTCTATCTCTCTCTCCTTCGTCTCCACCCCCCTCTCTATTATGTCTCTCTCTCCTTCGTCTCCCCCTCTCTGTTGCATCTCTCTCCCTTCTTTGTCTCCCTCCCCTCTTTGTTTTGTCTCTCTCTCCTTCGTCTCCCCCCTCTCTATTGCATCTCTATCTCTCTCTCTCTCTTCTTCGTCTCCCTCCCCCTCTCGGTTCTATCTCTCTCTCTGTTCGTCTCCCCCCTGTTGTTGCGTCTCTCTCTCTCCATCTTCTAAGTCTCCCTTTTCTATTTTCCTCTTTCTCTTGAATTGGTTCACTTGAACCGGACTAGTTCATTCAGGCAGGGCCAAACTGGTTTAGTCAAACCAGACCAGACTGAACCGGCTCATTCAGACTAGACCAGTTCAACCCGACCATACTGAACCGGCCAAAAAGAGCATAACTGAACGAGTTCAGACCACCCGAACCTTGTTGAACCGTTTTAAACCGCTTAATAATTTACACCCAATGTGGTTTCCACCTGTTCTCAACCTTGCTTAGTTAAGTAAATAATTGTAGATATTATATGAATTTGTTGTGATCTGGGATCCTTAGATTTCAGGTCATTAGTTGCTGAATTTAATTAGTAGCGAATCCAAGTAAGTGGATTTACATAATAATTCGGTTCATATGTTATAAGTGTAGAATTAATAATGTGAAATTATTTTATTATTTCTTTATGTTCAATCTTATGATCAAGTGTTTTGTTTGTTTTTCATATTATGATGAAATTATTTACCATGTTATGTATGATTATATTTTGAGTTATACATGTATTAGTTATATCATTTATGTTCATGAACAAGTTATATGTTTACTCATGTATATGTGATAACGTGAAATATGAATATTAATTCAAGTAAAAAGTGATAAGTAAACAAGAAGTAGACTTAGTCATGTCCCTTCGTTATCAAGTAACCAGATTGTTCACGTCATATTATCAAGTTATACGGTTGGGTGTCTAACATGATTCATGTTAGCGTCCTTAAGGTTCAGATAACCTCAAGTGACATCAAGTTTCAGGGCACTCAATCTGTCATGTTCACATTCATGTTACAAGTTCAAGTTCAAGTTGTGAAACAGTTCTGGTCAGGTTGTTAATTGAGGGATATGCCTAATAGAATTATGATCAAGCAAGTATAAATATAAGTTCAAGTTATATGTTAATCATAAAATCGGCGTGTTGTCACAAGTATTTTATGTGACCAGTGAACGTGTGAAATAAATTTGCATGAGTTATATGTTTACATTTATGTCATATGAAACTTATTAGTATATGAATTTACTTACTGAGTATTGTTAATACTCACCCCCATAGATGATTGTGTTGCAGATGATGTGAGCAGCAAGAGTGAGGACTGTCATAGCAAGCAAGATTATGATTTCTAAGTTTAATTATAACATTATGACTTCAGTTATTTCAAATATTTATGAATATTCATGTTTTATGGATTTTTGTGCTTCACTTTATTGCAGCTTAATGAATCATTTATTTCAGCTTAATGAACTAATATTCTTTTAAAATAATTTTATGCTTCTGCTATTTAACGTTAAAATTAGGACAAATTAGAGTTTTTAATTTAAGGATTTCCTCAAATTAAGGTTTTATTTGAATCGGGAATTATTGAATTATGAAATTTTAAACATGTTTAACATTCAGAAATCGGGGCGTTACATTTACATTTTGTTTAATGATAACATCATCTGTTTGACTAAAAAAGATATTATATTAACACTATGGTTAGATCTTGAGAATTGTGATTTATAGAAAAAAAAAATCATTTACTGTCCAAAACAGTGTTAGGTATATATTTTGTTGCTTTATCATTTTTCTCATTTTATTCTGTCTACCTATTCTCTTTTTTTTTATCTCCCGATTCTCTATCCATAAATAACCTAAAGAAATAAATAAATTATTTCAATCTGAATTGGATGAATAACAATCATGTAACGAAGTGAACAAATTCTATATTTGTATAATTAGATTTCATATCAAATTTGAAATTTCTCATCCTAAATTCAAATTTTATGATACTAAATTAATTGTTCATGTCTATCCCTATAATTTAAGTTTAATGTTCAATACGAAATTATAGAGATTCGTACTGATAATTTAATAATGGTTGTTAAACTAAATGTGTTTATATGAAATTTTCTTTGAGACTTAAATTATGTGACAATTAAATCATGTACGAAAAAAAAATAATTACTTTTTAAATTTCAATAAATAAATAACTTTATCTAATCTTTAATATATTAAAATTGAGATGAGAATGAGAATCAATTTTAAATTTACACTTGAGTCTATTAGTGGTGCATCACTAATTGTAATTTTCTTCTTTTCTTCTTTTCAGAAATAATGTCTCTCTTAAGCAAACTTTTTTTAAAGTTTCTAATTTGAAATTTATTTTTAGATACGACAATATATAAGTTATTTTTTCATTAAGATATACATTAGAAAAATTAGTCAATAATCAATAAAGAGAATAAAACATATTTTTAGCTGATAGAGTTCAAATAAATAATATACTAAAAGAATCATACTAAAAAATATATAGAGGATGTTCTTCTAGCATAACTAAATTTATTGAAAATATTTTGAGAAGTAAGACTTATGAAAAATATAAAAGTTATAATTATAGTTTTCTAATTTTATTTACTAATAAATGTATCTTATTCAAAGTTTTTTACTTACAAGAATAAGTAATGTATAAAAATAATCAAAATAATAAGTGTATATATCACATGCATTATTAAAAGTGAGATGAGAATGAGAATCATCTTTGGATCATTGTCTCCACTCCTTATTTAATAATTTTAAAATTACCCTTGAGTATATTAATGGGGCGTCACTAATTGTAATTTTCTTCTTTTCTTATTTCCTAAAATAATTTATCTCTTAAGAAAACTTTTTTTTTTATCGTTTCTAATTTGAAATTTATTTAGATATGAGAATTTATTATGTTATTTCTTCCTTAAGATATACAATAGAAAAAATTAATCAATAATCAATAAAGAGAATAAAATAAGTTTTTAGCTAATAGAGATCAAATAAATAATATACTAAAAGAATCAAGCTGGAAATTGTATAGAGGATGTTCTTCTAGTATAACTAAATTAATTAAAAATATTTTGGTAAGTAAGAATTATGAAAAGCATAAAAGTTATAAGTATAGTTTTCTAATTTTATTTACTAATAAATGTATCTTATTCATAGTTTTTTATTTATATGAATAAGTAATATATAAGAAACAATCAAAATAATAAGTGTACATATCACGTGCATCGCATGTGTATTTAACTAGTACCTTTAAAAGAACCTTCTCTAGGGAAAAACTTTCAATTCTGAAAATAACCCTATTTGAATTTTAATTCTAGCTTTTGATTTAATTTATTAATATGTATAAAATCGCGCTAAACTAACTCACTATTATATTAATTTGATTAGATTAAAAAATTTATTGCATTCACACCATAATTGCCATGCAACATAAAAGATTCCCTACATTTAAAGCGGTTCATTTTAAGTCTACAATCATAGGACTATAATGAGTAATCTCATTATGTAATGAATGAACTGATTTATTTGTGACTCTTAGACTTTAATGATTAGAATGGTGTATAAATAGGTCTTGTGGTCAGTCCATTCTCAACGAACTATAACATGTTGAAGAAATAACATCAATTAAATTTCTCAGATTTGTTGTCTCTCAATTGCAAATACAACATGATCCAAGATCTTGAGGTGTTTGAAATGGACAGTAAAAGTAATGGTTACTAGGAAAGGAATAATAGATGAAGAGGTAAGTGTTTTAGTAAGTTTTATGATACTTCTTTTTTTATCTAATGTTCTATTAGTTTCTAACAAATTCCAATGTTTTTTTCCTTTGCAAGGGACAAAAGTCCAAGCAATTATGTATACCAATGCAATAGAGAAAATTAAAAATGCCCTACATAAAAATCGGACTTACTTTATCAGAAATGGGAATGTAAAATCAATTGATGAGAGATTCAATAATGTTCATGAAAGGTACAACTTCTCTGAATTTTCAAATGTAGAAGAATTCATTGACAACAAAAAAGTGATACATAATTTTCTCAATTCTCTATTGTATTTAAAACCTCTTACATTCATAACTTTTAATATAATAAATCAGTCTTTTTTGCAGACCTTATTGGGGTGGTGATAAAAATAGGTCTTTTTTCAATTAAAATGAAAAGTACAGAATAACAATGAAAAGAGATATTATACTTTTCAATGAAAAATAAGTTTCTTTAAATTATATTTATCTTTAGCTGTGAGTTTTCAATGTGAATATTATAAGTCTTATTCTATTACATTTCAATGACTATAAAAATGACACTATGGGGAGACATACACAAAATGAATGAGAAGAATTGGAGGGAAAAACTTACAAACATCCAATTATAGTAGCATGCAATCTCAAGGCTTCTCTCTGTTAGATCGAGTTTTTAAAAAATTGAAGAAAATTAATGAACCATGAACGATTCCTGGCGAAATAACAAAAAATTTCAAAAATAAATATTTAATCAAATTAAAAACAAAATCTTTCAACGATCATACATATTCAAATAAACGTATCAAGAAACGATAGAAAAAATTTTATACATTTTCTTGTAATGGAAAATTTCTCAATTGACAGGATCCAATTAATTGTCTCGCGTTCTTCGTTCTTGAGATTTGTAGAATTTTAATTGATCTTCACACCAACAACTACTCATAGAATTTAGAAGTAATCTTGTAAGGATATTGTTAGGAATAGAGTGTGGGCTCTCTAAATAACTGAGGATCTTTTTCTCTTCTTCCTCTTGACTTTCGGCGACAACTGTAGGAAGGGGTGAGAGAAACTCTTTTCTACTTTGTCTAACACTTAGCTTAGCTTAGGGTTAGGTTTGCAACCCTTTTATAATAATTACAGAATTTACCCACATACATTTATATGATAAAATCAAAATTTACCTTTCTTGCACTGCAATCTATGATTTTTATATCTCTCGTAGAGCCAAGACAATGTCCAAATTCATCAATTCAAATTAATAAATTAAATTGATCTCTATCAATTAATTAATAATTATTTATTTAATTTACAAATGATATAATAATTAGAAAATAACAAATGAATTAATTTGAACATTAATTTCGGTCTTCACTAATTTAGTGATGACACCCATCACATATGGGTTCGGGAAGTGTACCTTGGTCCAAAATACATTCTTGGTCCAATTGACATTGTTTCTCATTCTTGTCCTTGTGAGCTAATTCTGAGACTGAATGGACCATAATGGATAAAGCTATGAGATTCAAATACCTGGCTAATCTATCTCCATTAATTTCTGACCTATTTAATCCGGACATTGTACAACCCCACTATAGATCTCATGCCGAATCAACTCTCGATTCATGCGCGTTACATTTTCTGTCGGTGCAAATAAATATTTATATTTCACGGTCCACAAGATATTTTATGATGTTATCTTTCGTGAATATCAGTAACAAGAGCGAGATATAAAATTATCATTTTACCCCTCTAGTTATTATTTTCTTAACCAGTTTATTGACTGTGAATAAGAAAGACATATCAGTGAAGTGTTTCATACAGTTCACAATGTCTTATTCAATGACTCATGTCATCGGGTACCAAGCCTGATTTATTTATTCACACACTCATCAATAAAGCATAACGTGATATTGTTCCTATTGCAATCTTACCACGAATTCCATATTTGCAAATCAGGCAACTCCAATATAGTTGAATCACGATTCCAACAACTGGGGTATTGTGAGCATTATAAGAAATATGACATTCTACAATAGCGGAGATCCCCATGAAATGTAATTCACATGGATCATGCGGCGCCTGTGACAGCCCCGCATATTAAAAGTCCGCGTTTTTTAAGAGGCGCGATGCCTCATGTGAAGTCCCCTAAGGTATCTCACTTTTTACAGGATTTTTAGACTCATATAGAACGTTGTTTAATGAGGTTTTATGACTTCTGATACTTTTATTCAACGTGTAATTTTAATTCTGGTGAATTAATATTCATAAGTATTTTGTATCCTATAAAGTGAGATACAGTTCAAAGTATTCATATTAAACACTTCCAAAAGGATAATTTTAAATAGTGCAAAGAACACCAATATAATAATTGACAACATCAACATTGAATCATTTTAACAAAATTTTACATTATTTATTTGACATGATTACAAATAAATCTAACTTGAAAACTAACTAACTTATGATTATACTATACAAGCAACTGTTGTTCTAATAAATAAAAATATAAAAAGATTTGCACAAAATCATGTAAGTTAACCTAAAAAATATAATTCTATTCTTCAAACTCGAGAAGTCCTTACAACAGTTCCAAAGAGTTGCAGATACCTACAAACAAGCAATCATTAACATCAAATGCTTATATGCTTAGTAAAAAGTACCATATATTTTTTAATAAATAAACAAGTAGAATACAGTTCTCCATAATATTGATAAAAATGCAGAACAAGTAATAAAGCAAATGACCACATTCCTAGTAAAAGATGAAAAAATAACTCACAGTTAGAAAATAAAAAAAAACATATATCAACTTTTTGAATAGACGTGAAATAAACTTCTATAGAGCTTTATTCGTCATATCTCTGGTCGAGCTTTTCTGAGGAAAATTTATCATCTCTACCCCCATTAACCTCAAGTTGAAAAACCTGCAAAACCATAACAATACCAACTACCAAGGCATACAGAACCAAAAACTTATCAAGAACAGTTCATAAATGGAAACAGAGAAGAAAAAGATGCATTAGGTGATGAAGCAGTTGTGTTATGTTTAAGAGAGAACCAATACATAACTAGAAGATGACAAATTAGAAGAAAAAAATTCCATACAGAAGAAGAAACAAAATAACAATTATAGAGTTATCAAGTCTTTCCCTTTTACCTCTTTACATCAGATTTCATATGTGTTTTAGGATATACAACCAATCAGATTTTAGGGCATACTGAACCAAAAACTAATTAGCTATGTGAATTATGTGTACCATCAGTTATCCCTTACATTATTTGTGTCAATGAGATGTTGCATTAGATACTTACTAAGTAATAAGCATCCTAACGCAAAGAAACATCCAACAAATATTTGTTCTAATACCAATTCATCTAAAAAATCTCTCAACCAACTAGAAAAATAACTAATATAGAGAAATTACAAGAATCTTCATCAAAGTACAACAAAAAAATAACTAATATAGAGAAAGAGGAGTAGAATGCAACAGTCAAAAGTAGAGTGTTGTCTTCTATACAATAATAACCCATGTTTCTACTTGAGAAAAGTACAAGCAACAAACAAGAAGAGGCATGCTACTAGAGACATGACGAGTTCAAGTAACCAAGTCAGTGCAGCAATACTGATGGAATATTGGGTACCAGAACAAAATCACTTACCCAACAAGTCACAAGAGCACTAAATCTGCATAAGAGTGAATCAGCATTTGAGTGTTAATTAACTTAAACAGAGAAATGAAAGACATCTTCTACCTACAGTTCATATAAATTTACCAAATAATGAAAGCTCTAGCCAAGATTTTTATCTTCTTATTTATGAAGTATATGAAATCTGCCAAAAAGACCGCAACCTGCAACATTCATGTTCAGCAGATAAGTAGTAACTACATCGTCATGTTAGCTCTTTCTCAAACTGGATTTGGGAAGTTGGCATCCTCATCGAAAGAGTTTTTTTCTACTTTCTCCCCCCCCTCCCCCCCCCCCAAAAAAAATTNCCCCCCCCCCCCCCCCCCCCAAAAAAAATTGTGGGTTTAAATTTTAGAACTATTAGAGTTCTGTAGAGTAAATAATATTTTCCACTGAAAATCCTGTGGATCTAATAATACTATGCTTTAACACTCATCTAAAAGTGAACATATTTTATTAAAAAATGATAGAGAAACAATCTAGGCACTGACCTGCTTTTGGTCTTTCAATTTTTGTTCCATAATAACAAAAACTCTCTCAATTCCAAGGCTAACACCAACTGCAGGGACCTACTTTGAGCCGAACACTCCTATAAGGTTGTCATGGCATCCACCAGAAATAATTAAACCAACCTCTAGACATAGATTATTTGTTCAAACATTGTTTTGGTAAGAAAATATAATATTTGTTCAAACTACACTAAAAACAGATAAAACACACACAAAAACACACATTTGTGTTTATATGGCAATGCAACAGCAAGCTCTTACTCAATTCTCAATAGCAAGCATGTTATATTTTCCATTACCACCAAGAATAGTGGAGTTGGAGAATAGCAAACGCATGATAAATCTTCATTTGGGATAGAGCGTTGCTGACTAGTTTGCTTGAGTATGAATTATCCACACTTGACTTGGAAAAGTAGAAAGCCAATTAAATTTTTTAGTTCTTCTTTCCTTTTCTTATTTTTACTAGCTACGAGACCATCGACTGAGTCATTCTAAGCTTACTCAAAGCATACATTCTATATTTTTCTTCACACCCCAACATTAAAAATCTCAAAATTTTACATCAACAACATCAATAATTCCAGTAAAAGAGTATTGTCTCTCTTCTTTATTTTTCCAAAACTTTTACCCAATACTTCTCATGGCCAGTTATGGAACCAAATAGAGACCTCCCCCCTCTTCAAAATCTACATCAACTATGACCTATCAGTAAATTATCTCTGTTCTCAATAATTGAATCCACTTGGTCCTCAAACTTCTCGTGTAACACGTAACCCACAATCCAACTATAACATATCAGCAAATTTCATAAAACTTTATTTGTGTGTCATCACCAACTTAAATGAATCACATTACCAAGAAAAACAGGAAACTAATTTGTGTGTTATCAAAAGTTGAATGTGAACAATAAACAAACTAAGCAGCCAACACAATCAAATAAGACCTGTAGCAACAACAGATAGGCCAATTTCTTCTCCAGAATCATTGACTTTCTCATCTCCAGCTCATTTCTTCGATCTCCAACAAAAGCATTAGGCTAGCTTTGATTCTAAGTTATGAACACATGAGGCTAGGTTTGGTTCTGTATCTAAGTAAATCCATGCCCAAAAATTGGGAACCCAGACCCTAATCGATTCAGGAAAACACAAAAATCACAGAATAAGGAAAAAAATCACTAAAACCATATACGAATTTGAGAATTAAACCCTTACCTCTAGTTCTGTGTTGTGAATCGAAGTGAGCTTCGAAATAGAACTCGTTGGTGAGATTAAGAGAGGGAGAGAGTTGCCTATGAAATGAAGCTAATGTACTGAGAAACGCGGGTTGGAGGATGTTTTCTACTTTAGTGAACCAAGCTAACCCTAGTTCTTTGTCCCATTTTTTGAGAGAGATCGAGGGAGAAGCTAATAGAGAGAGTTGTACCAATAAAAAAATAGAGAGAGAGATAGATAGATAGAGTTAATCTAGAGAGAGTCTGTAGGCATGGCGGAGCATCTCGAGAAGAAATCGAAAGAGAAAACTGAAGAGGGAAAGGTTTTGGGTGTAATTGAGCTTCTCTCTTCAGTTTTAAGCTCAGCGAACCCACGAGCGATTTCTCAGGAAAAGCTCTTTGAGAAAACTCTCATCGTCATTCACCACTTTTGAGAACCCTAACTCATTGTCTTAGAATGAAAAAGAGATTGAGAGAAGAAGGATCATGTTGAAAAAAGGAGCAACTGGTTTTAAGCCCCGCATTTTAAATTTTATGTCATTTATAATTTTAAGTCCCACCTTTTTTTTACTTTCGATAAGAATAAATTTTACTTGATTTTTAACTCTCTTATTGTTTTTCATTCTTAACAAGAGTAGGCTAAAACTCTTGTGTTTTATTCCTGCAGAATGTTATATGTCCTATAGTGCTGGTAATTCGAACTCACTCTTTTGGAACATCAAAGATCGTAAGTAACTAGGTCAAGTTTCGTATTCACCTCAGGATTAAGGTAATCACGAAAATACTCTTAAGATGTAACAATTAGGTTCAGAGCAAGATACATGGATTTGCTCTAAACTAATTTATTACTCATCTATTCAACATGTTCAATAACATGTCTAGATCAACCGTTAGAGTATTTATTCCAATGCCCTGAGACCGGCATCATTTGGCAACTTAACAGTCGATCTTAAGACTGCAAATAACATTTTGAACTATCTCATATGCGTTTGTCTAAAAGACCGCTCAGTATTTACTCTTCTTTCGTTGGCAACAGTTCCATGACTTATAAATAGTTATTCTTCTTTCGTTGCCAACAATATTTACTCTTCTTTCGCTCAGTATAAACACACTTTAATTAAATAAAAATTTCATTTATTCATAAAATTTAGTAATACATAAATGTCATAACTAAATACTTATAAATAGTTATTACACCCTACTTTATGGATGTAATTCTAACAATCTCTCACTTGGACTAAAGTAGTGGGCGTGTACAATCTCGTATCCCCATGCCCTTCAGATGATCATCAAAGACTTTACTGCTTAAAGTCTTCGTGAATGGATCTTCCAGGTTTTTTACCATCCATATGTGTGTTACTACAATATCTCCACGCTGAACAATCTCTCTGATAAGATGATACTTCAGCTCTTTGTGTTTGGATCTTTTGTTGTTCCTCTGTTCCTTTGCTTTTGCTACAACCCCACTGTTATCGTAATAAAATGTCATGAGTTTGTCAGGATTTGGAATGACTTCCAGAGTCTTTAGGATCTTTATAAGTCAGACAGACCTTTGCAGCGTCACAAGCTGCCAGATACTCCGCTTCCATGGTAGAATCTACAATGCAAGATTTCTTGATACTTCTCCATACCACTGCTCTACCATTCAGGATGAACACCTATCCTGATGTGGACCTCCTAGAATCCTTCTCCACTTGGAAATCTGAGTCGGTATAGCCATCATATTCAGGTCAATACTTGAATACATAAGCATGTAGTTCCTCGTTCTCTTTATATACTTGAGGATATGCTTGACAGCATTCCAATGCTCGAGTCCATGATTAGATTAGAAATGACTCACCACTACCATGGCATAGAAAATATATGGCCTTGTGCAAAGCATTGCATACATGAGACTTCCTACGGCTGATGCATAGGGAATATTTTTCATGTCTTCCTCTTCTTGAGAAATCTTAGGAAACTGCTCCTTGGAGAGGATGACTCCAAGTATGAAGGGGAGATATCCCTTCTTGACATCTTTCATACTGAAATGATCTATCATCTTATCAATATAAGATGCTTGAGAAAGTGTCAACTGTCTGTTCTTTCGATCCTGAAAGATTTGCACACGTAAGACAAAGGAAACTTCTCCAAGATCCTTCATATCAAATTGCTTTGCTAGCCAAATCTTGACATCATACATTTTTCCTACACCATTTTCAATGAGTAGAATATCGTCCACGTACAAGACCAGAAAAATTCACCTTCCTTTTATGTACCGGCTTATACACTAACTGTTCAATACCAAAGTTCTTGATAGTTTTTGTTGAATCTGATATTCCATAATCAGGATGCTTGCTTAAGTCCATAAATGGACTTTAGCAGTTCACAAACCTTACCCTTTTGGCCTTTCTCCATGAACCCGTCTGTTTGATCCATATAAATGCGCTCCTCAAGATTGTCATTAAGAAAAGTAGTATGACTTTCATCTACCAGATTTCATAATTGAGGGTAGCAGCAATTGATAGGAGGGTTCGAATAGACTTAATTACCATCGATGAGAAGGTATCTTCATAGTTAATACCTTCCTTTTTTGTGTAGCTTTTGGCTACAAGCCTAGCTTTGAATGTCTCCATATTCCCATCCAGACCTCTATTTTTCTTATAAATCCATTTACACCCTACATGTCTAGTTGTCTCATAACCCTCTCACTATGTCGAGGCTCCGGCTCCTGCTATGGTTCTTCCATTATTGAATCGGGAATAGGTCTTGATTGGAGAGTCGGTGTCATCCCACTCAATAATTCCTCTAGCACAAGTGTGCTTCTCGGCTTCACTCTTCTTATAAAGTCCTCATCAAGAAAACATGCATCCGTGCTCACGAATGTTTTCTTGTCGGTTGGACTATAAAAGACGTATCTCTTCATTCCCTTAGGATATCCTACAAATATGCATAATTCTGATTGACTGACCAACTTGCATGTCTTCGATCTTAGAATGTGTGCCAGGCAACTCCATATCCTAAGCTGGCTTGTGGATGACTTTCTTCCTCTCCATCTTTTATATGGTGTACTAGGCATCGTATTTGATGAAACTTGGTTCAGAATATAGGCCACTATTTCCAAGGAATGTTCCCACAACGAATCTAGAATGGATGAGTAACTCATCATGGATCTAACCTTATCCATCAGAGTTTGATTCCTTCTCCCTGGCACACAATCAATCTCACCCTTGTTTTCCACACATCTTCAATAAGCTTTAAATTAGTGCATTGATTTGTCCACTGAGGAAACCCCAACACAGGCACACAATAAACCAGACTCTCCTTAGTGGAATGCCATCCGCAATTTGTAATAAAACAACCCAATGAAGGATGAGATAGTACCTCCAATTATAAACACCATGGTAAAATTTTCCCCAATTTTTCCAATTCCTCCAAACAACTCAATGTTCCTTCTACTTCAACTTCTACTTCTTCTTCTTCTTCTTCTTCTTCTTCTTCTTCTTCTTCTTCTTCTCCTTCTTCTTCTTTATCTTCTTCTTCTCCTTCTTCTTCTTCTTCTCCTTCTTCTTCACCTTCTCCTTCTCCCTCCTTCTCCTTCTCCTCCTTCTCCTTCTCCTCCTTCTCCTTCTCCTTCACCTTCTTCTCCTCCTTCTCCTTCTCCTTCTCGTTCTTCTCCTCCTCCTTCTCCTCCTCCTTCTTCTCCTCCTCCTTATCCTTCTTCTTCTTCTTCTTCTTCTACTTCTTCTTCTTCAACTTCTTCCTCTTCTTCTTCCTCTTCTTCTTCCTATTCCGCTTCTCCCTCTTCCTCTCCTTCCACTTCATCTCATTCATCTTCCTCTTCTTCCACTTCTTCTTCTTCTGCTTCTTCCTCTTATGCTTCTTCCTCCTCTTCCTCTTCCTCTTCTTCTTCTTCTTCTTCTTCTTCTTCTTCTTCTTCTTCTTCTTCTTCTTCTTCTTATTCTTCTTCTTATTCCTCCTATTCCATTTCTTCCTCTTCTTCTTCTTCTTCTTCTTCTTCTTCTTCTGCCACTAGCTCTATTTCTTCTTCTACTTCTTCTTCATCGTATTCTTCTTCCTCTTCTTCTTCTTCTTCTTCTTCTTCCTCCTATTTTTATTCGTCTTCTTCATCTACATCTTCTTCTTCTTCTTCTTCTTCTTCTTCT
>QANY01000101.1:23263-127427 GCA_003255025.1 Datisca glomerata | reverse complement strand
ATTCCATAATTTTTAAAGCTCCACAGTCTGTGATCTATGGATTCAAAACTTGGTTGTAACGGGTAAACCCGGTTGCACCTATAGGCCTCAGATGAAGCATCGATTTGATATCTTACAGTGCACGTGGTTCCACCCACGCCAAATGTTATGCCCTATAGAAGTTGACGTGCGCGTGCCATGAACCGTGTGTTACAGATATTCTAAAGTTGAACGGTGTTTGAATTTTGGTCTAAATGCTTGGCTACGATGGGTAAACCCTGTCGCACCAGTAGGACTGTGAATAAGCTTCAATTTGATATCTTACAGGTCACGTGGTTCCACCCATGTCAAAAGTTATGCCATATAGAAGTTAAACTGCGCGTGCCACGATCCATTTGTTGCAGAAATTCTAAAGGTGTAGAGTCTATGTTTTTTAGACTTGGAACTAGGCTGTGATGGGTAAATCCTGTCGCACCTTGAGTAAGCTTTGATCTTATATCTTTCGGGCCACGTGGTTCCACCCATGTCAAAGGTTATGCCATACAGAAGTTGACCAGCCCGTGCCATGATCCATTTAAGGTAGAAATTCAAAAGCTGCACAATCTATGTTTTTCGGACATGAAAGTAGGCTATCATGGGTAAAACCTATCGCAACTTGAGTAAACTTCAATTTGATATCTTACGCGCCACATGGCTCCACCCATGTTAAAAGTTATGCCCTATGCAAGTTGGCATGCGCGTGCCACGATCTGTTTTTTTGCAAAAATTCTAAAACTGAAAATTCTATGTTTTTTGGACTTGAAACTAGGCTGTGATGGGTAAACCTTGTCGTACCTTGCGTAAGCTTCGATAGGATATCTTGCAGGCCACATGGTTCCACCTATGTCAAAAGTTATGCCCTAAAGAAGTTGATTTGCACATGCCATAATCCGTTTGTTGCAGAAATTATAAAGCTATACAATCTATGTTTTCTGCACTTGAAACTAGGTTGTGATGGGTAAACCCTGTTGCACTTTGAATGAGCTTTGATTTGATATCTTACGGGCCACGTGGTTCCAGTATTGTCGAAAGTTGTACCCGATGGAAGTTGACCAGCGTGGGCCACGATCCATCAATTCCATAAATTCTAAACTGCACAGCCCATGTTTTTTGCACTCAAACCTATAGGTTTCAGAATAAGCTTCAATTTGATATCTAAAGGGCCACGTGATTCAACCCGAGTCAAAAGTTACACCCTACGGAAGTTGTCTTACGTGTACCAGATCCACCTGTTCTAGAAATTTTAAAGCTGCACAATTTGATATCTTACGGGGCACGTGGTCCAGAGTGAAAAGTTATGCCTTACAGAAGTTGACATGTGCGTGCCCTGATCCGTCTGTTCCAGAAATTCTAAAATTGTAATGTCTGTGTTTTTTATACATGAAACTAGACTATGATATGTAAAAGCTATACACTCTATGTTTTTTTGGCCTTGAAACTATGTTGTGAAGGGTAAACCCTATTGCACCTTGAATAAGCTTCGATTTGGTATCTTACAGGACACGTGGTTCCACCCATTGCAAAAGTTATGCCCTATGTAAGTTGACGTGCCGAAACTGCACAGTCCATCTGTTTTGGACTCAAAACTTGGTTGCGATGGGTAAATGTTGTCGCACCTGTAGGTCTCAGAATAAGTTTCAATTTTATATCTAATGGGGCACGTGGTTTTACTCGAGTCATAAGTTATGCGCTATGGAAGTTGACTTGCACGCACCACGATCCACCTGTTCTAGAAATTTTAAAGTTGCACAGTCAGTGTTCTTTTGATTCGAAACTGGGCTGTGATGGATAAACCCTGTCGCACCTGTAGGTCGCTGATAAAGCATCGATTTGATATCTTACGGGGCACGTGGTTCCACCCATGTCAAATGTTATGCACTACGGAAGTTGGGATGCGTCTACCCTGATCTGTCTGTTCTGTAATTCTAAAGTTGCACGGTCTGTGAATTTTGGACTCAAAGCATGTCTACGATGGGTAAGCCGTATCGCACCACTAGGACTCTGAATAAGATTCAATTTGATATCTTACGGGCCACGTGATTCCACCAGGGGAAAATTATGCCTTATGAAAGTTGACATGAGCGTTCCACAATCCATCTGTTATAGAATCAGCTTTGATTTGATATCAAACAGGCCACGTGGTTCCACCCAAATCAAAAGTTATACCTTACGGAAGTTGACTTGTACGTGCCACGATCCACTTGTCCCATAAATTTTAAAGCTGCATTTTCTACGTTCTTTAGATTTGAAATTGGGCTCTGACGGGCCTTGCCGTACTTGTAGGTCTCTGAATAAGCTTCAATTTGTTATCTGATGAGCCACGTGTTTCCACCCATGTCAAAAGTTACGCCCTATAGAAGTTGACTTGCGCATGCCACAATCCATTTATTGCAGAAATTCTAAAACTGCACAGACTGTGTTTTTTGGACTTGAAACTATGCTGTGAAGGGTTAACCATGTTGCACCTTGAATAAGCTTTGATCTGATATCTTACGGGACACGTGGTTCCACCCATGTCAAAAGTTATGCCCTATGGAAGTTGATCTGCGCGTGCGACGATCCATCGGTTCCACAAATTTGAAACTGCATAGTCCGTGTTCTTTGGACTCAAAACTGGGCTGCGACGGGTAAACACTGTCGCACCTGTACGTCTTATTATACGCTTCGATTTGATATTTACGGGGAAGGTGGTTCCACCCATGTCAAAAGTAATGCCCTAAGGAAGTTGACATGCGCCTACCACGTTCCGCCTGATCCAGAAATTCTAGAGTTGACCTACGCGTGCCACGATCTGTCTGTTCCAGAAATTCTAAAGGCACACAGTCCGTGCTTTTTTGACATGAAAATACGCTGGGATTTGATATCTTACAGGACACGTGGTTCCACCCATTTCAAAAGTTATACCCTACGAAAGTTGACATCCGCGTGTCACGATATATCCGTACTAGAAATTCTAAAGTTGCCCTGTGTCTATTTTTTGGACATGAAACTATGCTGCGATTTGTAATACCTTTTTGCACCTATAGGTCTCTGAATAAGCTTCGATTTGATATCATACAGGGAAAGTGGTTCCACCCCTGTCAAAAGTTATGCCCTATGATAGTTGACATGCATGTGCCATGATCCGTCTGTTCCAGAAATTGCAAAGTTGCACATTCCATGTTTTTTAGACTCACAACTTGGCTTGATTGCAAAGTTGCACATTGTAAAGTTGCACCTGTAGGTCTCTGAATAAGCCTCGTTTTTATATCTAACGGGCCACGTGATTCTACTTGAGTCAAAAGTTATGCCCTACGGAAGTTGACTTACGCGCGCCACGATCCCATGTCAAAAGTTATGCCTTACACAAGTTGACCATGCGTGCCACGATCTGTCTGTTCCAAAAATTTTAAAGCCACACAATGCGTGTTTTTTACATGAAATTACACTGCGAATTGATATCTTATAGAACACGTGGTTCCACCCGAGTGAGTAGTTATGCCTTACGGAACTTGACATGCACGTGGCACGATCCGTCTGTGCCAGAAATTCTAGAGTTGTATAGTTTGATTTTTTTACACACGAAACTAGACTGAGAAGCATTAAAACTATCGTACTTGTAAGTCTCTAAATAAGCTTCAATTCGATATATTAAGGGCCACGTTGTTCCGCCCATATGGAAAGTTATGCCCTATAGAAGTTGAACAGCGCATGCCACAATCAATTTGTTGTAGGATTTGTAAAGCTGCACAGTCTATGTTTTCTGGGCTTGGAACTCGGTTGTGATGGGTAAAGCCTGTCGTATCTTGCGGGCCACGTGGTTCCACCCATGTAAAAAGTTATGCCTTACAAAAGTTGAGTTGCGCGTGCCACGATCCATTTGTTACAGAAATGCTAAAGCTGCACAGTCTATGTTTTTAAGACTTGAAACTAGGCTGTGATGGGAAAAGCTGATGACAACTTGAGTAAGCTTCGATTTGAAATCTTACGGGCCAGGTAGTTCCTCCCATGTCCAAAGTTATGCCCTATGGAAATTGACCTACGTGTGCCACGATCCATTTGTTGCAGAAATTCTAAAGCTACACAGTCTATGTTTTCTAGACTTGGAAATAGGTTGTGATGGGTAAAGCATGTCGCACCTTGAGTAAGCTTTCGATTTGATATCTTACGGGCCATGTGGTTTCACCAATGTCAAAAGTTATGCCCTATAGAAGTTGAGCTACGCGTGCCACGATCCATTTGTTGCAAAAATTCTAAAGCTGCAAAGTTTATCTTTTTGGGACTTGAAACTAGGCTATGATTGGTAAACTCTGTCGCACCTTGAATAAGCTTGGATTTGATATATAACGGGCCACGTGGTTCTACCCATGTCGAAGGTTAAGCCATATGGAAGTTGACATGCGCGTGGCAGGATCCATTTGTTACAGAAATTCTAAAGCTACACAGTGTATGTTCTTTGGACGTAAAACTAGGTTGTGATGAGTAAACCCTGTCGCACCTTGACTAGTCTTTGATTTGATATCTTAAGGGTCACGTGGTTCCACCCATGTCAAAAGTTATGCCCTACAAAAGTTGATCTCCGCGTTCCACGAACCATTTGTTGTAGAATTTTAAAGCTGTAAAGTCAGCATTTTTTGCACTTGAAACGAGGTTGTGATGGGTAAACACTGTCAACCTCGAATAAGCTTTGATTTGGTATCTTACGGGCCACGTGGTTCCACCCATGTAAAAAGTTATGCCCTATGAAAGTTGAACTACCCGTGCCACGATCCATCGGTTCCACAAATTCTGAACTGCACAGTCCATTTTTTTGGACACAAAAGTGGGTTGCGACAAGTAAAACCTATCTCACTTGTAGATTTCAGAATAATCTTTGATTTGATATATAACGGGCCACGTGGTTCCACTCGAGTCCAAAGTTATGCCCGATGAAAGTTGATATGCGCGTGCCACGATCCACCTATTCCAAAAATTTTAAAGCTCCACAGTCTGTGTTCTTTGGATTCAAAACTTGGTTATAATGGGTAAACCGTGTGGCACCTCTAGGTCTCGGATGAAGCATTGATTTGATATCTTATAGGGCATGTAGTTCCACCCATGTCAAATGTTATGCCCTATGGAAGATGGTACGTGCTTCCCACAAACCGTCTGTTCCAGGTATTCTAAGGTTGAACTGTCTTTGAATTTTTGTCACTAAACTTTGCTACGATTGGTAAACCCTGTCGCACTAGTAAGTCTCTGAATAAGCTTCAATTTGATATTTTACGGGCCACGTGGTTCCACCCTTGTCAAAAGTTATGCCCTATAGAAGTTAAATTATGCGTGCCACGATCAATTTGTTATAGAAATTCTAAAGCTGAACAGTCTATGTTTTTTGGACTTGGAACTGAAGTGTAATGAGTTAACCCTGTCACACCTTCAGTAAGCTTCCATTTGATATCTTATGGGCCATGTGGTTCCACCAATGTCATTAGTTATGCCCTATAGAAGTTGAGCTGCGCGTGCCACGATCAATTTGTTACAGAAATACTAAAGCTGCAAAGTCTATCGTTTTAGGACTTGAAACTAGGCTATGATTGTTAAACTCTTTCCTAGCTTGAATAAGCTTCGATTTGATATCTAACGGGCCACGTGGTTCCACCCATGTCGAAAGTTAAGCCATATGGAAGTTGACATGCGCGTGGCAGGATCCATTTGTTACAGAAATTCTAAAGCTAGACAGTGTATGTTCTTTGGACATAAAACTAGGTTGTGATGGGTAAACCCTGTCGTACCTTGACTAGTCTTTGATTTGATATCTTAAGGGCCACGTGGTTCTACCCCTGTCAAATGTTATGCCCAAAGAAAGTTGATTTGCGCGTTCCACGAACCATTTGTTGCAGAATTTTAAAGCTGTAAAGTCAGCATTTTTTGCACTTGAAACGAGGTTGTTATGGGTAAACACTGTCAACCTTGAATAAGCTTTGATTTGGTATCTTACGGGCCACGTGGTTCCACCCATGTGAAAAGTTATGCCCTATGAAAGTTGAACCACCCGTGCCACGATCCATCGGTTCCACAAAATCTAAACTACACAGTCCATTTTTTTAGACACAAAACTGGGTTGCGACAAGTAAAACCCATCTCACCTTTAGATTTCAGAATAAGCTTTGATTTGATATATAACGGCCCACGTGGTTCCACCCGAGTCAAAAGTTATGCCCGACGAAAGTTGATATGCGCATGCCACGATCCACCTATTCCAAAAATTTTAAAGCTCCACAGTCTGTGTTCTTTGGATTCAAAACTTTGTTATAATGGGTAAACCGTGTGGCACCTCTAGGTCTCGGATGAAGCATTGATTTGATATCTTATAGGGCATGTAGTTCCACCCATGTCAAATGTTATGCCCTATGGAAGTTGGTACGCGCTTGCCACAAACCGTCTGTTCTAGGTATTCTAAGGTTGAACTGTCTTTGAATTTTTGTCACAAAACTTGGCTACGATTGGTAAACCCTGTCGCACCAGTAAGTCTCTGAATAAGCTTCAATTTGATATTTTACAGGCCACGTGGTTCCACCCATGTCAAAAGTTATGCCCTATAGAAGTTAAACTATGCATGCCACGATCGATTTTTTACAGAAATTCTAAAGCTGTACAGTCTATGATTTTGGACTTGGAACTGCAGTGTAATGAGTTAACCCTGTCACACCTTCAGTAAGCTTCCATTTGATATCTTACGGGCCATGTGGTTCCACCAATGTCATTAGTTATGCCCTATAGAAGTTGAGCTGCGCATGCCACGATCAATTTGTTACAGAAATAGTAAATCCGCAAAGTCTATCTTTTTGGGACGTGAAACTAGGCTATGATTGGTAAACTCTGTCGTAGCTTGAATAAGCTTCGATTTGATATCTAACGGGTCACGTGGTTCCACCAATGTCGAAAGTTAAGCCATATGGAAGTTGACATGCGCGTGGCAGGATCCATTTGTTACAGAAATTCTAAAACTGGACAGTATATGTTCTTTGGACATAAGACTAGGTTGTGATGGGTAAACCCTGTCGTACCTTGACTAGTCTTTGATTTGATATATTAAGGGCCACGTGGTTCTACCCCTGTCAAAAGTTATGCCCAAAGAAAGTTGATCTGCGCGTTCCACGAACCATTTGTTGCAGAATTTTAAAGCTATAAAGTCAGCATTTTTTGCACTTGAAACGAGGTTGTTATGGGTAAACACTGTCAACCTCGAATAAGCTTTGATTTGGTATCTTACGGGCAACGTGGTTCCACCCATGTGAAAAGTTATGCCCTATGAAAGTTGAACCACCCGTGCCACGATCCATCGGTTCCACAAATTCTAAACTACACAGTCCATTTTTTTAGACACAAAACTGGGTCGCGACAAGTAAAACCTATCTCACCTGTAGATTTCAGAATAAGCTTTGATTTGATATATAACGGGCCACGTGGTTCCACCCGAGTCAAAAGTTATGCCCGACGAAAGTTGATATGAGTGTGCCACGATCCACCTATTCCAAAAATTTTATAGCTCCACAGTCTGTGTTCTTTGGATTCAAAACTTGGTTGTAAAGCTGCATAGTCTATGTTTTTTGGACTTGGAACTAGAGTGTAATGATTTAACCCTGTCACACCTTCAGTAAGCTTCAATTTGATATCTTATGGGCCACGCGATTCCACCCATGTCAAAAGTTATTCCCTATAGAAGTTGAACTGCGCGTGCCATGATCAATTTGTTATAGAAATTCTACAGCCGCACATTCTATGCTTTTTAAACTTGGAACTAGAGTGTAATAAGTAAACCCTGTCACAACTTCAGTAAGCTTTAATTTGATATCTTGCGGGCCACTTGGTTCCACCCATATCAAAATTTATGCCCTACAAAAGTTGACCTACGAGTGCCACGATCAATTTGTTCTGATGGGTAAAACCTCTCGCAACTTGAGTAAGTTTCGATTTGATATCTTACGGGCCACGTGGTTCCACTCATGTCAAAAGTTATACCATACAGAAGCTGACTTGCGCGGGGCACGATCCATTGCTTGTGGAAATTCTAAAGCTACACAGTCTATTTTTTTAGACTTGGAACTAGGCTATGATGGGTAAATTCTATCTCCCCTTGAGTAAGCTTCGATTTGATATCCTACGGGCCACGTGGTTCCACCCTTGTCAAAGGTTATGCCTTACAGAAGTTGACTTACGCTTGGCACAATCTATTTGTTGCGAAAATTCTAAAGCTACATCGTCTGTGGTTTTTGGGGTTGAAACTAGGTTGTGAGTAAACCCTGTCACACCTTGAGTAAGCTTCGATTAAATATCTTACGGGCCATGTGGTTCCACCCATGTCAAAAGTTATGCCGCATAGAAGTTGTCCTGCGCATGCCACGATCCTTTTGTTGCAGAAATTCTAGAGCTACACTGTGTATGTTTTTTGGACCTGAAACTAGGTTGTGATGGGTAAAACCTATCGCATCTTGAATAATCTTTGAATTGATATCGTACGGGCCAGTTGATTCCACCCAGGTCAAAAGGTAGGCCCTATGGAAATTGACCTGCGCATGCCACGATTCATCGGTTCCACAAATCCTAAACTACACAGTAAATATTTTTTGGACTCAAAACTAGGGTACGATAGGTAAACCCTATCGCATTTGTAGGTCTCTGAATAAGCTTCAATTTGATATCTAACGGGCCATGTGGTTCCACCCGAATAAAAAGTTAAGCACGAGGGAAATTCACTTGCGCGTGCCACTAATCACATGTTCCATAAATTTTAAAGCTGCACAGTCTGTGTTCATTGGTTTCGAAACTGGGCTGTGACGGGTAAACCCAGTAGCACCTATAGGTCTGTAATGAAGCATCAATTTAATATCTAATGGGGCACGTGGTTCCACCCATGTCAAATGTTATGCCCTACAAAAGTTGGCAAGCGTGTGCCAGGATCCGTCTGCTCCAGAAATTCTAAAGATGCATGGTCTGTGCATTTTACACATGAAACAAGACTGCGATTCATAAAACCTATTGTTCTTGTCGGTCTCTAAATAAGCTTCGATTGGATATCTTACGGGGCACATGATCCACCCCATATCAAATGTTATGCCCTACGGAAGTTGGCATGCGCGTGCCACGATCCGTATATTCCAGAAATTCTAAATAAGAATGATTTTATACTCAAAACTTGGCTCAAAACTTGGCTACGATTGGTAAACCCAGTCACACCATAGGACTCTGAATAAGATACATTTTATATCTTACGGGCCACTTGGTTCCACCAGAGTGAGAAGTTATGCCTTACAGAAGTTGACATGCACGTGCCACGATCCGTCTGTACTAGAAATTCTAGAGTTGTACAATCTATGTTTTTTACACACAAAATAACACTACGAAACGTAAAAACTATCGTACCTATAGGTCTCGGAATAAGCTTCAATTTGATATCTTACAGTTCACGTGGTTCCACCTAAGTCAAAAGTTATGCCGTAAAAAAGTTGAACTACGCGTCCCATGATCAATTTGTTGTAGATATTTTAAAACTATACAGTCTATTTGTTTGGACTTGAACTAGGCTGTGATGGGTAAACCCTTTTGCGCCTTGAGAAATGTTCGTTTTGATATCTTACGGGCTACGTGGTTCCACCTATGTCAAAAGTTATGACCTATAGAAGTTGAGCTACGCGTGCCACGATCCATTTGTTACAGAAAGTCTAAAGCTACATAATCTATGTTTTTGGACTTGAAACAAGGCTATGATGGGTAAAACGTGTCACAGCTTGAGTAAGCTTTGATTTGATATCTTACGGGTCATGTGGTTCCTCCCATGTATAAAACTATTACCTATGGAACTTGACCTGCGCGTGCCACGATCCATTTGTTGCAGAAATTCTAAAGCAGCACAGTCTATGTTCTGGGACTTGAAACTATGTTGTGATGGGTAAACCCTGTTGCACCTTGAATAAGCTTTGATTTGATATATTACGGGTCATGTGGTTCTACCCATGTCAAATGTTATACAATACAGGAGTTGGCATGCACGTTCCACGATCCGTCTATTTTGGAAATTCTAAAGTTACACGGTCTTTGAATTTTAGACTCAAGACTTGGCTACGATGGGTAAACCCTGTCTCAACAGTAGGAGTCTGAATAAGATAGATTTGATATCTTTCGGGCCACGTGGTTCCACCTGAGTGAGAAGTTATGTCTTACGGAAGTTGACATGCACGTGGCACGATCCATCTGTTCCAGAAATTCTAGAGTTGTACAGTCTGAGTTTTTTACACACGAACTAGACTGAGATGCATAAAAGCTATCGTACATTTAGGTCTCTAAATAAGCTTCAATTTGATATATTACGGGCCACGTGGCTCCACCCTTGTCAGAAGTTATGCCCTACAGAAATTGACCTACGCGTGTAATGATCCATTTGTTGCAGAAATTCTAAAGTTTCACAGTCTATATTTTTTGACTTGAAACTAGGTTGTGTCGGTAAAATCTGTCGCAGCTTGAGTAAGCTTTGATTTTATATCTTGCGGGCCATGGGGTTCCTCCCACGTCAAAAGTTGTTTCCTATGTAAGTTGACTTGCGCGTGCCACGATCCATTTGTTACAAATATTCTAAAACTGTACAGTCTATGTTTTTTGGCCTTGAAACTATGTTGTGAAGGGTAAATCATATTTCACCTTGAATAAGCTTTGATTTGATATCTTACGGGACACGTGGTTCCACCCATGTCAAAGGTTATGCCCTATGTAAGTTGACCTGCGTGTGCCACGATCCATCGGTTCCACAAATTCAAAACTGCACAGTCCTTGTTTTTTGGACTCAAAACTCGGCTGCGATGGCTAAACGCTATCGCACCTGTAGGTCTCAGAATAAGCCTCGATTTTATATCTAACGGGCCACGTGATTCTATTCGAGTCAGAAGTTATGCCCTACGGAAGTTTACTTACGCGCGCCACGATCCCATGTCCAAAGTTATGCCTTACGGAAGTTGACCGCGCGTGCCACGATCTGTCTGTTCTAAAACATTTTAAAGCCACACAATGTTTGTTTTTCTGACATGAAATTACACTACGATTTGATATCTTATAGGACACGTGGTTCCACCAGAGTGAGTAGTTATGCCTTACGAAATTCTAGAGTTGTACAGTCTAAGTTTTTTACACACGAAACTAGACTGAGAAGCATAAAAACTATCATACTTGTAGGTCTCTAAATAAACTTTAATTTGATATCTTACGGGCCACGTGGTTCCACCCCTGTCAAAAGTTATGCCCAACAGAAATTGAAATGTGCCTGCCACGATCAATATTTTGCAGAAATTCTAAAGCTGCACAATCTATATTTTTTGGACTTGGAACTAGGCTGTAATGGGTAAACCCTGTTGAGCCTTGAGTAAGTTTCGATTTGATATCTTACGGGCCATGTGGTTCCACCCATGTTAAAAGTTATGCTCTACAGAAGTTGACATGCGCGTGTAACGATCCATTTGTTGCAGAAATTCTAAACTTGCACACTCTATGGAATTTGGACTTGGAACTAGGTTGTGATTTGCGCATGCCACGATCCACCTGTTCCATAAATTTTAGAGCTGCAGAGTGTGTGTTTTTTACACACGAAACAGGACTACGATGCGTAAAACCTATTGTAATTGCCAGTCTTTGAATAACCTTCAATTTGATATCTCACGGGGCATGTGGCCCCAACCATGTCAAATGTTATGGTCTACAGAAGTTGGCACGCGTGTGCCATGATCCAACTATTCCAAAAATTCTAAAGTTGGACGGTCTTTGAATTTTAGACTCGAAACTTGGCTACGATGGGTAAACCATGTCGCACTAGTAGGACTCTTAATAAAAATGATTTGATATCATACGGGCTACTTGGTTCCACCAAAGTGAGATGTTATGCCTTACGGAAGTTGACATGCAAGTACCACGATCCGTCTGTTCTAGAAATTCTAGAGTTGTACAATATGTGTCTTTTACACATAAAACTAGACTACGATGCGTAAAAGCTGTTGTACTGAAAGGTCACTGAATAAGCTTCAATTTGATATCTTACCACGCACGTGGTTCCACCCAAGTCAAAAGTTATACCCCACAAAAGTTGAACTGCGCGTCCCACGATCTATTTGTTTCAAAAATTGAAAACCCTATCATTGTTTGAGTAAGCTTTTGATTTGATATCTAACGGGTCACGTGGTTCCACCCATTTTAAAAGTTATATCCTACAGAAGTTCACCTACGCATGTCATGATCCATTTGTTGCAGAAATTCTAAACCTGCACAGTCTATATTACTTTGGCTTTAAACTAGGCTGTGATGGGTAAAACCTCTCGTAACTTGAATAAGCTTTGATTTAATATCTTACGGGCCATGTGGTTCCTCCCATGTCAAAAGTTATGCCCTATGGAAGTTCACCTGCACCTGCCACGATCCATTTGTTACAGAAATTATAAAGCTGTACAGACTATGTTTTTGGGACTTTAAAGTAGGCTATAATGGGTAAACTATGTCGCACCTTGAATAAGCTTCGATTTGATATCTTATAAGCCACGTGGTTCCACCCATAAATTCTAAAGTTGCACGGTCTTTGAATTTTAGACTCAAAACATGGCTACGATGGGTGATCCCTATCGCACCGTTAGGACTCTTAATAAGATCGATTTGATATCTCATGGGCAGTGTCATTCCATCGGAGTGAAAAGTTATGCCTTATGAAAGTTGACATGCACGTGCCACGATCCGTCTGTTCAAGAAATTCTAAAGTTGTACAGTCTGTGTATTTTACACATGAAACAAGACTGCGATTCATAAAACCTATTATTCTTGTCGGTCTCTAAATAAGCTTCAATTGGATATCTTACAGGGCACATGGTCCACCCCATATCAAATGTTATGCCATACGGAAGTTGGCATGCGCGTGCCACGATCCGTATATTCCAGAAATTCTAAAGTTTCACGGTGTTGGAATTTTAGAGTCAAAACTTGGCTGCGATTGGTAAACCCCGTCGCACCAGTAGGACTCTGAATAAGTTAGATTTTATATCTTACGGGCCACTTGGTTCCACCAGAGTGAGAAGTTATGCCTTACAGAAGTTGACCTGCATGTACCACGATTCATTTGTTCAGAAATTGTAAAGATGCACAATTTAAGTTTTTCGGACTTGATCACAGCTTGAGTAAGCTTCGATTTGATATCTTACGGGCTATGTGGTTCCACCCATGTCAAAAGTTATGCCCTACAGAAGTTGAACTGTGACTGCCACAATCTATTTGTTGCAGAAATTCTAAAGTTGCACAGTCTATGTTTTCTGGACTTGGAACTAGGCTGTGATGGGTAAAGGATGTCGTACCTTGAGTAAGCTTTTGATTTGATAAATAACGGGTCACGTGGTTCCACCCATGTTAAAAGTTATGCCCTACAGAAGTTCACCTGCGCATGTCACGATCCATTTGTTGCAGAAATTCTAAAGATGCACAGTCTATATTATTTTGGCTTGAAACTAGGCTGTGATGGGTAAAACCTGTCGCAACATGAATAAGCTTTGATTTTATATCTTACGGGCCATGTGGTTCGTCCCATGTCAAAAGTTATGCCCTATGGAAGTTCACATGCACCTGCCACGATTCATTTGTTGTAGAAATTATAAAGCTGCACATACTATGTTTTTGGCACTTTAAACTAGGCTATAATGGGTAAACTATGTCGCACCTTGAATAAGCTTCGATTTGATATCTTACAGGCCACGTGGTTCCACCCATAAATTCTAAAGTTGCACGGTCTTTGAATTTTAGACTCAAAACTTGGCTACGATGGGTAATCCCTATCACACCGTTAGGACTCTTAATAAGATCGATTTGATATCTCATGGGCAACGTCATTCCACCAGAGTGAAAAGTTATGCCTTATGAAAGTTGACATGCACGTGCCACGATCCGTCTGTTCAAGAAATTCTAAAGTTGTACAGTCTGTGTATTTTACACATGAAACAATGCTGGGATTCATAAAACCTATTGTTCTTGTCGGTCTCTAAATAAGCTTCAATTGGATATCTTACAAGGCACATGGTCCACCCCATATCAAATGTTATGCCCTACGGAAGTTGGCATGCGCGTGCCACGATCCGTATATTCCGGAAATTCTAAAGTTGCACGGTGTTGGAATTTTAGGCTGTAATGGGTAAACCTTGTTGAGCCTTGACTAAGCTTCGATTTGATATCTTACAGGCCATGTGGTTCCACCCATGTTAAAAGTTATGCCCTACAGAAGTTGACTTGTGCGTGCCACGATCCATTTGTTGTAGAAATTCTAAAGTTACACAGTCTATGTTTTTCGACTTGAAACTAGGCTCTGTGTGTAAAATCTGTCGCAGTTTGAGTAAGCTTTGATTTTATATCTTACGGGCCATGGGGTTCCTCCGATGTCAAAAGTTGTGCCCTACCGAAGTTGACTTGAGCGTGCCACGATCCATTTGTTACAGAAATTCTAAAACTATACAGTCTATGTTTTTTGGACTTGAAACTATGTTTTGAAGGGTAAACCCTATGTCGCACCTGTAGGTCTCAGAATAAGCTTCGATTTTATATCTNTTGAAACTATGTTTTGAAGGGTAAACCCTATTGCACCTTGAATAAGCTTCGATTTGATATCTTACGGGACACGTGGTTCCACCCATGTCAAAAGTTATGCTCTATGTAAGTTGACCTGCGTGTGCCACGATCCATCGGTTCCATAAATTCAAAACTACAGAGTCCATGTTTTTTTGAAACAAAACTCGACTTCGGTGGGTAAACGATGTCACACATGTAGGTCTCAGAATAAGCTTCGATTTTATATCTAACGGGTCACGTGGTTCTACTTGAGTCAAAAGTGATGCCCTACGTAAGTTGACTTACGCGTGCCACGATCCCATGTCAACAGTTATGCCTTACGGAAGATGACCGCGCGTGCCACGATCTGTCTATTCCAGAAATTTTAAAGCCACCCAATCCGTGTTTTTTTACACGAAACTACACTACGATTTGATATCTTATAGGACATGTGGTTCCACCCTTTTCAAAAGTTATGCCCTACGGAAGTTGACATGCGCATGCCACGATCCATTTGTACTAGAAATTGTAAAGTTGCATTGTGGCTATTTTTTGGACACAAAACTATGCTGTGATTTGTAAAACCTTTTTGCACCTATAGGTCTTCGAATAAGCTTTGATTTGATATCATAAAGGGAAAGTGGTTACACCCCTGTCAAAAGTTATGCCCTACTCTAATTGACATGCATGTGCCACGATCCGTCTTTTCCAGAAATTCCAAAGTTGTACAGTCCATGTTTTTTCGACTCAAAACCTGGTTACAATGTGTAAACCTTGTCGAACCTATAGGTCTCCCAATAAGCTTCAATTTGTTATCTTTCGGGCCACGTTGTTCCACCCTTGTCAAACGTCATGCCCTACAAAAATTGAACTGCGCGTGCCACGATCAATTTGTTGCATAAATTCTAAAGCTGCACAATCTACTTGGAACTAGGTTGTGATGGGTAAACCCTATCACACCTTGAGTAAACTTTTGATTTGATATCTCACGGGCCAAATGGTTCCACGCATGTCAAAAGTTATGCTATACAGAAGTTGACTTGCGCGTGCCAACATCCCTTTGTTGCAGAAATTATAAAGCTGCACAATCTATGTTTTTAGACATGAAACTAGGTTTTGATGGATAAAACTTGTCGTAGCTTGAGTAAGTTTTGATTTGATATCCTACGGGGCATATGGTTCCTCCCATGTCAAAAGTTATGCCCTAAAGAAATTGACATGTGCGTGCCACGATCCGTTTGTTGTAGAAATTCTAAAACTGCTCAGTATATGGCTTTTTGGACCTGAAACTACGTTGTCATCGGTAAACCCTGTTGCACCTTGAATAAGCTTCGATTTGATATCATACGGGCCATGTGGTTCCACCCATCTAAAAGTTGATGCCCTATGGAAGTTGACCTGCGCGTGCCATGATGCATCGGTTCCACAAATCAAAAGTTATGCCCTATGAAATTTGACATGCGCGTGCCACGATCCATCTATTATAAAAATTTTAAAGCTCCACAGTCTGTGTTCTTTGGAGTCAAAACTGGGTTGTGATGGGTAAACCCTGTCACACCTGTAGGTCTTGGATGAAGCATCCATTTGATATCTTATAGGGCACGTGGTTCCACTCATGTCAAATGTTATGCCTTACAGAAGTTGGCACTTGCGTGCCACGAACCGTCTGTTCCAGATATTCTAAAGTTGCATAGTCTTTGAATTTTTGTCTAAAGACTTGCATACAATGGGTAAACCCTGTCAAACCAGAAGTTCTCTGAATAAGCTTCAATTTGATATCTTACGGGCCACGTGGTTCCAACCATGTCAAAAGTTATTCCCTATAGAAGTTAAATTGCACGTGCCACGATTAGTTTGTTATAGAAAATCTAAAGCTGCACAGTCTAATTTTTTAAAACTTGGAACTAAAGTGTAATGGGTAAACCCTGTCACACCTTTAGTAAGCTTCAATTTGATATCTTACGGGCCACGTGGTTCCACCCATGTCAAAAGTTATGCTCTACAGAAGCTGACCTGCGCGTGAAACGATCAATTTGTTGCAGAAATTATAAAGCTGCATAGTCTGTGTTTTACGGACATTAAAGTAGGTTGTGATGGGTAAAACCGGTCGCAACTTGAGTAAGTTTCGATTTGATATCTTACGTGCCACGTGGTTCCACTCATGTCAAAAGTTATGCCCTACAGAAGCTGACTTGCGCGGGCCACGATCCATTTCTTGCAGAAATTCTAAACCTGCCCAGTCTATTTTTTTTAGACTTGGAACTAGGCTGTCAAAAGTTATACTCCACAGAAGCTGACCCTGCGCATGCCACGATCAATTTGTTACAGAAATTATAAAGCTGCACAGTCTGTGTTTTACGAACATGAAAGTAGGTTGTGATGGGTAAAACCGGTGGCAACTTGAGTAAGCTTCGATTTGATACCTTACGGGCCACGTAGTTCCACCAATGTCAAAAAGGTTATGCCTTAAATAAATTGAACTACGCGTGCCATGATCAATTTGTTGCAGAAATTCTAAAGTGCATAGTCTGTGGTTTTTGGGCATGAAATAAGGTTGTGATGGGTAATCCCTCTCACACCTTGAGTAAGCTTCTACTAGATATCTTACGGGCCACGTGGTTCCACCATGTCAAAACTTATGCCGTACAGAAGTTGAACTACGCCTGCCACGATCCGTTTGTTGTAGAAATTCTAGAGCTACACTGTCTATGTTTTTTGGACCTGAAACTAGGCTGTGATGGGTAAACCCATTCGCAGCTTGAAGAAGCTTCGAATTGATATCTTACGGGCCACGAGGTTCCACCTATGTCAAAAGGTATGCCCTATGGAAATTGACCTGCGCGTGCCACGATCCATCAGTTCCACAAATCCTAAACTACATAGTCAACGTTTTTTGGACTCAAAACTAGGCTACGATAGGTAAAACTTGTCGCATTTGGACGTCTCAGAATAAGCTTCGATTTGATATCTAACGGGCCACGTGGTGCCACCCAACTCAAAAGTTATGCCCTACGAAATTTGACATGCGCGTGCCACGATCCATCTATTATAGAAATTTTAAACTCCACAGTCTGTGTTCTTTGGAGTCAAAACTGGGTTGTGATGGGTAAACCCTGTCACACCTATAGGTCATGGATGAAGCATTCATTTGATATCTTATGGGGCACGTGGTTCCACTCATGTCAAATGTTATGCCCTACAGAAGTTGGCACGCGCGTGCCACGAACCGTCTGTTCCAGATATTCTAAAGTTGCATAGTCTTAGAATTTTAGTCTCAAGACTTGCATACAATGGGTAAACCCTGTCAAACCAGAAGTTTTCTGAATAAGCTTCAATTTGATATCTTACAGGCCACGTGGTTCCAACCATGTCAAAAGTTATTCCCTATAGAAGTTAAATTGCACGTGCCACGATCAGTTTGTTATAGAAAATCTAAAGCTGCACAGTCAAATTTTTTAAAACTTGGAACTAAAGTGTAATGGGTAAACCCTGTCACACCTTTAATAAGCTTCAATTTGATATCTTACGGGCCACGTGGTTCCACCCATGTCAAAAGTTATGCTCTACAGAAGCTGACCTGCGCGTGAAACGATCAATTTGTTGCAGAAATTATAAAGCTGCATAGTCTGTGTTTTACGGACATTAAAGTAGGTTGTGATGGGTAAAACCGGTCGCAACTTGAGTAAGTTTCGATTTGATATCTTACGGGCCACGTGGTTCCACTCATGTCAAAAGTTATGCCCTACAGAAGCTGACTTGCGCGAGCCACGATCCAATTCTTGCAGAAATTCTAAACCTGCACAGTCTATGTTTTTTAGACTTGGAACTAGGCTGTCAAAAGTTATGCTCCACAGAAGCTGACCTGCGCATGCCACGATCAATTTGTTATAGAAATTATAAAGCTGCACAGTCTGTGTTTTACGAACATGAAAGTAGGTTGTGATGGGTAAAACCGGTGGCAACTTGAGTAAGCTTCGATTTGATATCTTACAGGCCACGTAGTTCCACCCATGTCAAAAAGGTTATGCCTTAAATAAGTTGAACTACGCGTGCCACGATCAATTTGTTGCAGAAATTCTAAAGTGTATAGTCTGTGGTTTTTGGGCATGAAAGAAGGTTGTGATGGGTAATCCCTCTCACACCTTGAGTAAGCTTCGATTGGATATCTTACGGGCCATGTGGTTCCACCATGTCAAAACTTATGCCGTACAGAAGTTGAACTGCGCATGCCACGATCCGTTTGTTGTAGAAATTCTAGACCTACACTGTCTATGTATTTTGGACCTGAAACTAGGTTGTGATGGGTAAACCCATTCGCAGCTTGAAGAAGCTTCGAATTGATATCTTACGGGCCACGTGGTTCCACCCAGGTCAAAAGGTATGCCCTATGGAAATTGACCTGCGCGTGCCACGATCCATCAGTTCCACAAATCCTAAACTACACAGTCAATGTTTTTTGGACTCAAAACTAGGCTACGATAGGTAAAACTTGTCGCATTTGGACGTCTCAGAATAAGCTTTGATTTGATGTCTAACGGGACACATGGTTCCCCCGAGTCAAAAGTTAAGCCCGAGGGAAATTCACTTGCGCGTGCCACTAATCACATGTTCCAAAAATTTTAAAGCTATACAGTCTGTGTTCTTTGGATTCGAAACTGGGTTGTGACGGGTAAACCCAGTCGCACCTATAGGTCTGTAATGAAGCATCAATTTAATTCCAATGGGGCACGTGGTTCCACCCATGTCAAATGTTATGCCCTACGGAAGTTGGCAAGCGTGTGCCAGGATCCGTCTGTTCCAGATATTCTAAAGTTGCACAGTCTTTGAATTTTAGACTCAAAACTTGGCTACGATTGGTAAACCCTATCGTACCATTAGGACTCTGAATAAGATCAATTTGATATCTCATGGGCAACGTCATTCCACCAGAGTGAAATTCTAAAGTTGACATGCGAGTGCCACGATACGTCTCCTCAAGAAATTCTAAAGTTATACAGCCTGTGTTTTTTACATATGAAACAAGACTACGATTCATAAAACTGATTGTTCTTGTCAGTCTCTAAATAAGCCTCAATTTGATATCTTACGAGGCACATGGTCCACCCCATGTCAAATATTATGCCCTACGGAAGTTGGCATGCGCGTGCCACGATCCGTCTATTCCAGAAATTCTAAAGTTGCACGGTGTTTGAATTTTAGACTCAAAACTTGGCTATGATTAGTAAACCCCATCGCACCCGTAGGACTCTCAATAAGATAATTTTTCTATATTACGGGCCACTTAGTTCCACCAAAGTGAGAAGTAATGCCTTACAGAAGTTGACTTGCGCGTGCCACAATCTGTCTGTTCTAGGAATCCTAGAGTTGTACAGTCTGCAGTTTTTACATACAAAACAAGACTACGATACGTAAAAACTATCGTACTTGTAGGTCTCTAAATAAGGTTCAATTTGACATCTTACGAGCCACGTGGTTCCACCTAAGTAAAATATTATGCCTTAAAGAAGTTGAACCACGAGTCTCATGTTCAATTTGTTGCAGAAATTTTAAAACTGCACTGTCTGTTTTTCGACTTGGAAATAGGCTATGATGGGTAAATTCCATTGCACCTTGAGTAAGGTTCGATTTGATATCTTACGGGCAACGTGGTTCCACCAATGTCAAAAGTTATGACCTATAGAAGTTGACCTGCGCGTGCCACAATCCATTTGTTACAAAAATTCTAAAGCTACACAGTCTATAAACAGACATGAAAGTAGGCTATGATGGGTAAAACATGTCGTAGCTTGAGTAAGCTTTGATTTGATATATTACGGGTCATATGGTACCTCCCATGTATAAACCTACGCCCTATGGAACTTGACCTGCGGGTGCCACTATCCATTTGTTGCAGAAATTCTAAAGCAAAACAGTCTATGTTCTGGGACTTGAAACTATGTTGTGATGGGTAAACCATGTTGCACCTTGAATACGCTTTGATTTGATATCTTACGGGTCATGTGGGTCCACCCATGTCAAATGTTATGCAATACAGAAGTTGGCATGCACGTGCCACGATCCGACTATTTTGGAAATTCTAAAGTTACATGGTCTTTGAATTTTAGACTCAAAACTTGGCTACGATGGGTAAACTCTGTCTCACCAGTAGGACTCCGAATAAGATAGATTTGATACCTTACGGGCCACGTGGTTCCACCAAAGTGAGAAGTTATGACTTACAGAAGTTTACCGCGCGTGCCACGATCTGTCTGTTCCAAAAATTTTAAAGCCACACAATGTGTGTTTTTTACACGAAATTACACTGCGATTTGATATCTTATAGGACACGTGGTTCCACCAGAGTGAGTCGTTATGCCTCACAGAAGTTGACATGCACGTGGCACGATTCGTCTGTTCCAGAAACTCAAGAGTTTTATTTTTTACACACGATTCTAGAATGAGATGCATAAAAACTCAAGAGTTGTATTTTGGTCTTTGAATTTTAGACTCAAAACATGGCTACGATGGGTAAACCCTGTCGCACTAGTAGGACTCTTAATAAAATAGATTTGATATCATACGGGCCACTTGGTTCCAACAGAGTGAGTTGTTATGCCTTACGGAAGTTGACATGCAAGTGCCACTATCCGTCTGTTCTAGAAATTCTAGAGTTGTACATTCTGTGTCTTTTACACACAAAACTAGACTAGGATGCATAAAAGCTGTTGTACTGAAAGGTCTCTGAATAAGCTTCAATTTGATATCTTACAAGGCACGTGGTTCCACCCAAGTCAAAAGTTATACCCCACAAAAGTTGAACTGCGCGTCCCACGATCTATTTGTTGCAAAAATTGAAAAGCTACATAGTCTATGTTTTTTGGACTTGGAACTACTCTGTGATGGGTAAACTCTATCACACCTTTAATAAGCTTCGATTTGATATCTTACGGTTCACGTGGAACCACCCATGTCAAATGTTATGCCCTATAGAAGATGGTATGCGCGTGCCACGATCTGTCTATTCTAGATATTCTAAATTTGCACGGTCTTTGAGTTTTAGACTCAAAACATAGCTACGATGGGTAAACTCTGTCGCCCTAGTAGGACTTTGAATAAGATAGATTTGATATCTTACGGGCCACGTGGTTCCAATAAAGTGAGAAATAATGCGTTACGAAAGTTGTCATGCACGTGCCACGATCCGTCTATTCTAGAAATTCTAAAGTTTTATAGTCTGTGTATTTTACACAAAACACTAGACTACAATGCGCAAAAACTATCGTACTAGTAGGTCTATGAATAAGCTTCAATTTGATATCATACGGGCTATGCTGTTCCACCCATGAAAAAAGTTATGTCCTACAGAAGTTGAACTGCGCGTGCCACAATCAATTTGTTGTAGAAATTCTAAAGTTGCACAGTCTACATTTTTTGGACTTGGAACTAGGCTGTGATGGGTAAATCATGTCGTAACTTGACTAAGCTTTCGATTTTACATCTTACAGGCCACGTGGTTCCACCCATGTCAAAACTTATGCCCTAAAGAAGTTGACCTGCGTGTGCCAATATCCATTTGTTGTAGAAATTCTGAAGCTGTATGGTCTATGTTTTTTGGACATCAAACTAGTCTGTGATGGATAAAACCTGTGGCAACTTGAGTAATCTTCGATTTGATATCTTACGAGCCATGTGGTTCCTCCCATATCAAAAGTTATGCCTTACAGAAGTTGAACTGCGCGTCCCAAGATCAATTTGTTGCTGAAATTCTAAAGCTGTACAGTCTATGTTTTTTGGACTTGGAACTAGGCTGTGATGGGTAAGCCCTGTCGCACCTTGAGTAAGCTTCGATTTGATATCTAACGGGCCACGTGGTTCCTCCCATGTCAAAAGTTATGCCCTATGGAAGTTGACCAGCGTGTTCCACGATCCATCGGATCCACAAATCTTAACCTGCACAGTCCATGTTTTTTGGACTCAAACCTGGGTTGCGATGGGTAAAACCTATCGCATCTGTAGGTTTCATAATAAGCTTTGATTTGATATCTAAAGGGCCACATGATTCAACCCTAGTCAAAAGTTATACGCTACGAAAGTTATGTTGCGTGAGCCACGATCCACCTGTTCTAGAAATTTTAAAGTTGCACAGTCTGTGTTCTTTGGATTCGAAACTGGGTTCTGACTAGTAAACCATGTCGCACCTGTCGGTCACTGATGAAGCATCGATTTGATATCTTACTTAAGTTATGCCTTACTGAAGTTGACATGTGCGTGCCACGATCCGTTTGTTCCAGAAATTCTAAAGTTGTACATTCTATATTTTTATACACAAAGCTAGACTGTGATGCGTAAAACGTGTCGCACTTGTACGTCTCTGAGGAAGCTTCAATTTGATATCTTACCGGCCACGTGGTTTCACCCATGGCAAAAGTTATGCCCTATGGAAGTTGATGTGCACGTTCCACGATCCGTTTGTTGCAGAAATTTTAAAGCTGTAAAGTCAACCTTTTTTGCACTTCAAAAAAAGTGTGATGGGTAAACCCTTTCATACCTTGAATAGGCTTTGATTTGATATCTTTCGGGCAACGTGGTTCCACCCATGTCAAAAGTTATGCCTTATGGAAGTTGACCTGTGCGTGCCACAAGCCATCAGTTCTACAAATTCTAAACTGCACAGTCCATTTTTTTTACTCAAAACTGGGCTACGACAAGTAATCCCTATCATAGCTATAGATCTCAGAATAAGCTTCAAATCTAACGGGCCATGTGGTGCCACCCGAGTCAAAAGTTATGCCCTAAGAAAGTTGACATGGGCGTGCCACGATCCACCTATTATAGAAATTTCAAAGCTCCATAATCCGTGTTCTTTGGATTCAAAACTGGGTTGTGACTGGTAAACCCAGTCACACCTGTAGGTCTTGCATGAAGCATCAATTTGATATGTTATAGGGCACGTGGTTCGACCCATGTCAAATGCTATGCTCAACGGAAGTTGGCACGCGTGTGCCACAAACCATCTATTCTAGATATTCTAAAGTTGCACAGTCTTTGAATTTTGGTCTCAAAACATGGCTACAATGCGTAAAACCTATCGCACTTGTACGTCTCTGAATAAGCTTCAATTTCATATCTTACGGGCCACATGATTCCACCCATGCAAAAGTTATTCACTGTAGAAGTTGAACTGTGCGTGCCATGATCAATTTGTTATAGAAATTCTACAGCCGCACATTTTATGCTTTTTAAACTTGGAACTGGAGTGTAATGAGTAAACCCTCTCACACCTTCAGTAAGCTTCAATTTGATATCTTGCGGGCCATTTGGTTCCACCCATATCAAAACTTATGCCCTATAGAAGTTGACCTGCACGTGCCATGATCAATTTGTTGTAGAAATTATAAAGCTGCACAATCTATGTTTTACGGACATGAAAGTAGGTTGTGATGGGTAAAACCTCTCGCGACTTGAGTAAGTTTCGATTTGATATCTTACGGGCCACGTGGTTCCACTCATGTCAAAAGTTATGCCCTACAGAAGCTGACTTGCGCGGGGCACGATCCATTTCTTGTGGAAATTCTAAGCTACACAGTCTATTTTTTTAGGCTTGGAACTAGGTTGTGATGGGTAAATTCTATCTCCCCTTGGGTAAGCTTCGACTTGGTTCCACCAGAGTGAGAAGTTATGCCTTACGGAAGTTGACGTGCCAGTGCCACGATCCATCTGTTCTAGAAATTCTAGAGTTGTACAGTCTATGTCTTTTACACACAAAACTAGACTACGATGCGTAAAAACTGTCGTACTTGTAGGTCTCTGAATATGCCATAATTTGAAATCTTATGGGGCACTTGGTTTCACCCACGTCAAAAGCCGTGATAGGTAAACCATGTCGCACCTTGAGTAAGTTTTTTGGACTTGGAGCTAGGTTGTGATGGGTAAACTCTGTCGCACCTTTATTAAGCTTCGATTTTATATCTTACGGACCATGTGGTTCCACCCATGTCAAAAGTTCTGCCTTATAGAAGTTGACCTGCGTGTGCCACAATCCATTTGTTATAGAAATTCTAAACCTGCGTAGTCTATGTTTTTCGGACTTGAAACTAGGCTGTGATGGGTCAAACCTGTTGCAACTTGAGTAAACTTCGATTTGATATCTTACAGGCCACGTGGTTCCACCCATGTCAAAAATTATGCCCTAGGCAAGTTGACCTGCGCGGGCCACATGCCATTTTTTTTGCAGAAATTCTAAACTTGCATAGTGTATGTTTTTTGGACTTGAAACTAGGTTGTGATGGGTAAATGCTGTCGGACCTTGAGTAAGCTTCGATATGATATCTTGCAGCCACATAGTTCCACCCATATCAAAAGTTATGCCCTATAGAAGTTGATCTGCACGTGCCGTGATCCGTTTGTTATAGAAATTATAAAACCATACAGTCTATGTTTTTTGAACTTGAAAATAGGCTGTGATGGGTAAACCCTGTTGCACCTTGAATGAGGTTCGATTTGATATCTTCCGGGCCACGTGTTTCCATCCATGTCAAAGGTTGTGCCCTATCGGCTGCGACGGTGCCCTATCGGCTATGACGTGTAAATCCTATTGCGTCTATAGGTTTCAGAATAAACTTTGATTTTATATCTAAAGGGTCATGTGATTCAGCCCAAGTCAAAAGTTGTACCCGACGGAAGTTGTCTTGCGTGTGCCACGATCCACCTGTTTGAGAAATTTTGAAGCTCCACAGTCTGTGTTCTTTTGTTTCAAAACTGGGTTGTGACTAGTAAACCATGTCGCACCTTTCGGTCACTGATGAAGCATCGATTTGATATCTTACGGGGCACGTGGTCTAGAGTGAAAAGTTATGCCTTTCAGAAGTTGACATGTGCGTGCGACGATCCAACTGTTCCAGAAATTCTAAAATTGTACAGTCTTTGTTTTTTGTTCATGAAACTAGCCTACGATGCGTAAAACCTATCGCACTTGTAGGTCTCCGAATAAGATTCAATTTGTATATTACGGGCCATGTGGTTCCACCCATGTCAAAGTTATGCCCTACAGAAGATGAATATTACGTGCCACGATCAATATTTTACAAAACTTCTAAAGCTACACAGTCTATATTTTTTGGACTTGGAACTAGGCTGTGATGGGTAAACACTGTTGCTCCTTGAGTAAGCTTCGATTTGATGTCTTACGGGCCATGGGGTTTCTCCCATGTCAAAAGTTATGCGCTACGAAAGTTGACTTGCACGTGCCACGATACATAGTCTATGTTTTTGGACTTGAAACTATGCTGTGAAGGGTTAACCCTATTGCACCTTGAATAAGCTTCGATTTGATATCTTACGGGACACGTGGTTGCCTTGCGTGTGCCACGATCCATCCGTTCCACAAATTTGAAACTGCACAGCCCATGTTTTTTGGACTCAAAACTTAGCTGCGATGGGTAAATGCTGTCGCACCTGTAGGTCTCAAAACATGGCTGCGATGGGTAAATGATGGGCACGTAATTTTACACGACTCAAAAGTTATACACTACGGTTGACTTGCGCGCACCACGATCCACCTTTTCTAGAAATTTTAAAGCTGCATAGTCTGTGTTCTTTCTATTTGGAACTGGGCTGTGACGGGTAAACCCTGTAGGTCCCTGACAAAGCATCGTTTTGATATCTTACGGGGCTCGTGGTTCCACCCATGTCAAATGTTATGCACTACGGATGTTGGGATGCGTCTGCCACGATCCGTCTGTTCTGTAATTCTAAAGTTGCACAATCTTTGAATTTTGGACTCTAAATATGGCTACGATGGGTAGGCCATAACGCGCCACTAGGACTCTGTATAAGATTCGATTTGATATCTTACGGGCCATGTGATTCCACAGGTGAAAATTATGCCTTACGGAAGTTGACATGCGCGTGCCACGATCCGTCTGTTACAGATTCAGCTTTGATTTGATATCTATCAGGCCACGTGGTTTTACCCGAGTCAAAAGTTATGCCGTACAGATTCAGCTTTGACTTGCGGGTGCCACAATCCACTTGTCCCAGCACTTTTAAACTTGCATTTTATGCGTTCTTTAGATTCGAAATTAGGGTTTGATGGGTTAACCCTGTCGCACCTGTAGGTTTCTGAATAAGCTTCAATTTGTTATCTTATGGGCCACGTGGTTCCACCCATATGAAAAGTTATATTCTACAGAAGTTGACTTGTGGGTGCCACGATCCATTTGTTGCAAAAATTCTAAAGCTGCACAGACTGTGTTTTTTGGATTTGAAACTATGTTGGGAAGGGTTAACCATGTTGCACCTTGAATAAGTTTCGATTTGATATCTTACGGGACACGTGGTTCCACCCATGTCAAAAGTTATGCCCTATGGAAGTTGACCTCCGTATGTTGGAAATTCTAAAGCTGCACAGACAGTCCATTTTTCATTTACTCAAAAATTGGCTGCGATGGGTTAATGTTTTCACTCCTGTAGGTCTTATTTATGCTTCGATTTGATATTTATGAGGCAGGTTGTTCCACCCATGTCAAAAGTAATGCCTTAAGGAAGTTGACATGCACCTGCCATGTTCTGTCTGATCCAGAAATTCTACAGTTGACCTGCGCGTGCCACGATCTGTGTGTTCTAGAAATTCTAAAGCCACACAGTATATTTTTTTTAAACGAAACTATGCTGCTTTTTAATGTCTTATATGACACGTGGTTCCATCCCATTTCAAAGTTATGCCCTACGAAAGTTGACATCAGCGTGCCATGATCCATCCGTACAAGAAATTCTAAGTTTGCACATTGCCTGTTTTTTGGAATCGAAACTAGGTTGTGATGGGAAAACCTTATTGTACCTGTAGGTCTCTGAATAAGCTTCGATTTGATATATTAAGGGGCATGTGGTTCCACCCATGTGAAAAGTTGGCAAGCGTGTGCTAGGATCCGCCTGTTCCAAAAATTCTAAAGTTGCACGGAGTTTGAATTTTGGGCTCAAAACTTCACTATGATTGGTAAACCCTGTCGCACCATTAGGACTCTGAATAAGATCTATTTGATATCTCATGAGCCACGTCGTTCCACGAGGGTGAAAAGTTATGCCTTACGAAAGTTGACATGCGCACGCCACGATCCGTCTGTTCAAGAAATTCTAAAGTTGTACAGTTTGTGTTTTTTACACATGAAACAAGACTGTGATTCATAAAAAATATCGTTCTTGTCGATCTCTGAATAAGCTTCAATTTGATATCTTACAGGGCACATGGTCCAACCCATGTCAAATGTTATGCCCTACAGAAGTCGGCATGCACGTGCCACGATACGTCTATTCTGAAAATTCTAAAGTTTCACCGTCTGTTCTAAAAACTATAGATTTCTACAGTCTATGTTTTTAACACACAAAACCAGACTATGATACTTAAAAACTGTCTTACTTGTAGGTCTCTGAATAAGCTTCAGTTTGATATCAAACGGGCCACGTTGTTCCACCCAAGTCAAAACTTATGCCTTAAAGAAGTTGAACTGCGTGTCCCATGATCAATTTGTTGCAGAAATTCAAAAGCTGCACAGTGTATTTTTTTGGACTTATAACTAGGCTGTGATGGATAAACCTTGTCGCACCTTGAATAAGCTTCGATTTGATATCTTACGGGCCACGTGGTTCCACCCATGTCAAAAGTTATAAACTATAGAAGGTGTTCTGCGCATGCCACGATCCGTTTGTTGAAAAAATTCTAAAGCTTCATAGTCTATGTTTTTTGGACTTGAAACTAGGATGTAATTGGTAAACCCAATCGCACATTGAGTAAGCTTCGATTTGATATCTTACGGGCCATGTGGTTCCACCCATGTCAAAAGTTATGCCCTATAGAAGTTGATCTGCACGATCCATTTGTTGAAAAAATTCTCAAGCCGTACAGTCTATCTTTTTTGAACTTGAAACTAGGCGGTGATGGGTAAACCTTGTCGCACCTTGAATAAGCTTCGATTTGATATCTTACGGGACACGTGGTTTGACCCATGTCAAAAGTTATGCCCTATAGAACTTGACCTGCGCGTGCGACAATCCATTTGCTATAGAAATTCTAAAGTTGTACTGTCTATGTTTTTTAGAGTTGAAACTAGGCTGTGAGGGGTAAAACCCGTCGCAGCTTGAGTAAGCTTCGATTTGATATCTTACGAGCCATGTGGTTCCACCAATGTCAAAAGTTATTGCCTATGGATGTTGATCTGCGCGTGCCACGATCCATTTGTTGTCGAAATTCTAAAGTTGCAAAGTCAATGTTTTTGGGACTTGAAACTAGGTTATGATGGGTAAAATCTCTCGCACCTTGAATAAGTTTCAATTTGATATCTTACGGGCCACGTGGTTCTACCCATGTCAAAAGTTATGCCCTATGGAAGTTGACCTACACGTGCAATGATCTGTTTGTCGCAAAAATTCTAAAGCTGCACAGTCTATATTTTTTGCCCTTGAAACTAGGCTGTGATGGGTAAAGCCTATTGCACCCTTAGTAATCTTCGATTTCATATCTTTTCGGGCCACCTGGTTCCACCCATGTCAAAAGTTATGCTCTTCAGAAGTTGATCTGCGCTTGCCACGATCCATTTGTTGATGAAATTCTAAAGCTGTATCTATGTTGTTTGCACTTAAAACTTGCCTGTGATGGGTAAACCCTGTCGTACCTTGAATAAACTTCGATTTGATTTCTTACCGGCTACGTGCTTCCACCCATTTCAAAAGTTATGCCCTATGTAAGTTGACTACGCGTGCCACGATCCCTTTTTTATAGAAATTCTAGGGCTACATAGTCTATGTTTTTTGGAATTGAAACTAGGCTGTGATGGGTAAACCCTGTCACACCTTGAGTAGGCTTCAATATGATATCTTGTGGGCCACATGGTTCCACCCATGTCAAAAGTTATGCCCTAAAGAAGTTGATCTACACGTGCCATGATCCATTTGTTGCAGAAATAATAAAGCTATACAGTCTATGTTTTCTGGACTTTAAACTAGGCTGTGATGGGTAAAGCATGTCGTACCCTGAGTAAGCTTTTGATTTGATATCTAACGGGTCACGTGGTTCCACCCATGTTAAAAGTTATGCCCTACAGAAGTTCACCTGCGCATGTCACGATCCATTTGTTGTAGAAATTCTAAAGCTGCACAGTCTATATTATTTTGGCTTGAAACTAGGCTGTGATGGATAAAACCTCTCGTAACTTGAATAAGCTTTGATTTAATATCTTACGGGCCATGTGGTTCCCCCCATGTCAAAAGTTATGCCCTATGGAAGTTCACCTGCACCTGCCACGATCCATTTGTTACAGAAATTATAACGCTTCACAGACTATGTTTTTGGGACTTTAAACTAGGCTATAATGGGTAAACTATGTCGCACCTTGAATAAGCTTCGATTTGATATCTTACAGGCCACGTGGTTCCACCCATATAAAATGTTATGCCATATGGAAGTTGACATGCGCCTGCCCCAATCCATTTGTTGCAGAAATTCTGAAGCTGTAGAGTCTATGTTTTGTGGACTTGAAACTAGGTTGTGATGGGTAAACACTGTAGCACCTTGAGTATAGATTAGATATCTTACGGACCACTTGGTTCCACCAGAGTGACAAGTTATCCTTACGAAACTTGACGTACAAGGGCCACGATCCATCTGTTCTAGAAATTCTAGAGTTGTAGAGTCTATGTTTTTTACACACAAAACTAGACTACGATGAGTAAAAATTGTCGTACTTGTAGGTCTCTGAATATGCCATAATTTGAAATCTTATGGGGCACGTGGTTCCACCCACGTCAAAAGCTATGCCCTCTCGAAGCTGACTTGTGCGGGCCACGATCTATTTGTTGTAGAAATTCAAAAGCCATGATGGGTAAACCATGTCGCACCTTGAGTAAGTTTTTTGGACTTGGAGCTAGGCTGTCATGGATAAACCCTATCGCACCTTGAGTAAACTTCAATTTTATATCTTACGGGCCATCTGGTTCCACCCATGTCAAAAGGTATGCCTTATAGAAGTTGACCTGCGTGCGCCACAATCCATTTGTTGTAGAAATTCTAAACCTGCATAGTCTATGTTTTTTGGACTTGAAACTAGGCTGTGATGGATAAAACCTGTCGCAACTTGAGTAAGCTTCGATTTGATATCTTACAGGCCACGTGGTTCCACCCATGTCAAAAGTTATGCCCTAGGCAAGTTGACCTGCGCGTGCCACGATCCATTTTTTTGTAGAAATTCTAAAACTGCATAGTCTATGTTTTTGGACTTGAAACTAGGCTGTGATGGGTAAATCCTGTCGTACCTTGAGTAAGCTTCGATATGATATCTTGCGGGCCACATAGTTCAACCCATGTCAAAAGTTATGCCCTATAGAAGTTGATTTGCACGTGCCATGATCCGTTTGTTGCCGAAATTATAAAGCCATACAGTCTATGTTTTTTGAACTTGAAACTAGGTTGTGATGGGTAAACCCTATTGCACCTTGAATGAGGTTCTATTTTGTTATATTACGGGCCACGTGTTTCCAGCCATATCAAAGGTTGTGCCCTATCGGTTGCGACGGTGCCCTATCAGCTGTGACAGTGCCCTATCGGCTGCGACGGGTAAACCCTATCGCGTCTGTAGGTTTCAGAATAAACTTTGACTTTATATCTAAAGGGTCACGTGATTCAGCCCAAGTCAAAAGTTATACCCTACGGAAGTTGTCTTGCGTGTGCCACGATCCACCTGTCTGAGAAATTTTAAAGCTCCACAGTCTGTGTTCTTTGGTTTCAAAACTGGGTTGTGATTGGAAAACCATGTCGCACCTTTTGGTCACTGATGAAGCATCCATTTGATATCTTACGAGGCACGTGGTCTAGAGTGAAAAGTTACGCCTTTCGGAAGTTGACATGTGCGTGCGACGATCCGACTGTTCCAGAAATTCTAAAATTGTATAGTCTTTGTTTTTTATACACGAAACTAGACGATGATGCGTAAAACCTGTCGCACTTGTAGGTCTCTGAATATGCTTCAATTTGATATCTTACGGGCCATGTGGTTCCACCCATGTCAAAAGTTATGCCCTACAGAAGTTGAATATTACGTGCCACGATCAATATTTTGCAGAAATTCTAAAGCTGCATAGTCTATATTTTTTGGACTTGGAACTAGGCTGTGATGGGTAAACCCTGTCGCTCCTTGGGTAAGCTTCGATTTGATGTCCTACGGGTCACGTGGTTCCACCCCTGTCAAAAGTCATGCCCAACAAAAGTTGACGTGCGCGTGCATTGATCCATTTGTTATAGAAATTCTAAAGCTCCACAGTCTATGTTTTTTGACTTGAAACTACGTTATGATGGGTAAAACCTGTCGTAGCTTGAGTAAGCTTCGATTTTATATCTTACGGGCCATGGGGTTTCTCCCATGTCAAAAGTTATGCCCAACGGAAGTTGACTTGCACGTGCCACGATACATAGTCTATGTTTTTTGGACTTGAAACTATGCTGTGTTTGGTCATCCCTATTGCACCTTGAATAAGCTTTGATTTGATATCTTACGGGACATGTGGTTGCCTTGCGTGTGCCACGATCCATCCGTTTCACAAATTTGAAACTGCACAGCCCATGTTTTTTGGACTCGAAACTTGGCTGCAATGGGTAAATGCTGTCGCACCTGTAGGTCTCAAAACTTGGCTGCGATGGGTAAATGATGGGCACGTGATTTTACACGAGTCAAAAGTTATGCACTACGGTTGACTTGGGCGCACCACGATCCACCTTTTCTAGAAATTTTAAAGCTGCATAGTCTGTGTTCTTTCTATTTGAAACTGGGCTGTGACGGGTAAAGCCTTTAGGTCCCTGATAAAGCATCGATTTGATATCTTACGGGGCATGTGATTCCACCCATGTCAAATGTTATGCACTACGGATGTTGGGATGCGTCTGCCATGATCCGTCTGTTCTGTAATTCTAAAGTTACACGGTCTGTGAATTTTGGACTCTAAATATGGCTACGATGGGTAGGCCATATCGCGCCACTAGGACTCTGAATAAAATTTGATTTGATATCTTACGGGCCACAGGGTTTTACCCGAGTCAAAAGTTATGCCCTACGGAAGTTGACTTGCGCGTGCCACAATCCACTTGTCCCAGCAATTTTAAACATTCATTTTATGCGTTCTTTAGATTTGAAATTAGGCTCTGATGGGTTAACTCTGTCGCACCTGTAGGTTTCTGAATAAGCTTCAATTTGTTATCTTATGGGCCGCGTGGTTCCACCCATGTGAAAAGTTATGCCCTACAGAAGTTGACTTGCGCGTGCCACGATACATTTGTTGCAGAAATTCTAAAACTGCACAGACTGTGTTTTTTGGACTTGAAACTATGTTGGGAAGGGTTAACCACGTTGCACCTTGAATAAGTTTCGATTTGATATCTTACGGGACACGTGGTTCCACCCCTGTCAAAAGTTATGCCCTTTGGAAGTTGACCTGCGTATGCCACGATCCATCGGTTCCACAAATTCGAAACTGCACAGTCCATTTTTTTTCTCAAAAATTGGTTGCGATGGGTAAATGCTGTCACTCCTGTAGGTCTTATTATATGCTTCGATTTGATATTTACGAGGCAGATTGTTCTACCCATGTCAAAAGTAATGCCTTAAGGAAGTTGACATGCGCCTGCCATGTTCCGTCTGATCCAGAAATTCTACTGTTGACCTGCGCGTGCCACGATCTGTCTGTTCCAGAAATTCTAAAGCCACACAGTCTATTTTTTTTAAACGAAACTATGCTGCGTTTTGATGTCTTATATGACACGTGGTTCCATCCCATTTCAAAAGTTATGCCCTAAGAAAGTTGACATTCGCGTGCCATGATCCATCCGTACAAGAAATTCTAAGGTTGCACAATGCCTGTTTTTTGAATCGAAACTAGGTTGCGATGGGAAAACCTTATGTGGTTCCACCCATGTGAAAAGTTATGCCCTATGGAAGATGACATGCTCCTGCCACGATCTGTCTGTTCCATAAATTCTAAAGCTTCACAGTCTATGTTTTTTGGACTCGGAAAAGGGCTACGATGGGTAAAACATGTCACAAATATAGGCCACGTGGTTCTACCTGAGTCAAAAGTTATGCCCTACGGAAGTTGACCTGTCTGGGCCCCGATCCGCCTGTTCTAGAAATTCTAAAGCTACATAGTCCGTGTTTTTTGAATTCGAAATCAGGCTGCATTGGTTTAACCATGTTACACCTGTAGGACTCTGAATAAGCTTTGATTTGATATCATATGACCAACGTGGTTCTGCCTGAGTCAAAAGTTATGCCCTACAAAAGTTGACATGTGCATACCACGATCCGCCTGTTAATTTTAAAGGTACACAGTCCGTGTTCTTTGGACTCAAAACTGGGCTGTGACGGGTAAACACTGTCACACCTGTAGGTCTTATTATATGCTTCGATTTGATATTTACGGGGAAGGTGGTTCCACCCATGTCAAAAGTATGCCCTAAGGAAGTTGACATGCGCCTGCCACGTTCCGTCTGATCAAGAAATTCTAAAGCTGCACAGTCCATATTTTTTAGACTCAAAACTGGGCACTTGTCGGTCTCTGAATAAGTTTTGATTTGTTGCACTCGAGTCATAACTTATGGCCTACGGAAATTGACCTATGTGTACCACGATCCGCCTATTCCAAAATTTTAAGGTTGCATAGTCCGTGTTCTTTGGAATTGAAACTGGGCTGTGAGAGGTAAACCTTGTCACACCTGTAGGTCCCTTACGGGCCACGTTGTTCCACCCGAGTCTAAGGGCCATGGGGTTCCTCCGATGTCAAAAGTTGTGCCCTACGGAAGTTGACTTGCGCGTGCCAGGATTCATTTGTTACAGAAATTCTAAAACTGTACAGTCTATGTTTTTTGGACTTGAAACTATGTTGTGAAGGGTAAACCCTATTGCACATTGCATAAGCTTCGATTTGATATTTTACGGGACACGTGGTTCCACCCATGTGAAAAGTTATGCCTATGTAAGTTGACCTGCGTGTGCCACGATCCATAGGTTCCACAAATTCAAAATTGCGCAGTCCTTGTTTTTTGGACTCAAAACTCGGCTGCAATGGGCAAACGTTGTCGTACCTGTAGGTCTCAGAATAAGCCTCGATTTTATATCTAACGGGCAACGTGATTCTACTCGAGTCAGAAGTTATGCTCTACGAAAGTTGACTTACGCGCGCCACGATCCCATGTCAAAAGTTATGCCTTACGGAAGTTGACCGCACGTGCCACGATCTGTCTGTTCCAAAAATTTTAACGCCACACAATGCGTGTTTTTTACACGAAATTACACTGCGATTTGATATTTTATAGGACATGTGTTTCCACCAGAGTAGTAGTTATGCCTTATGGAAGTCGACATGCATGTCGCACGATCCGTCTGTTCTAGAAATTCTAGAGTTGAGTTTTTTACACCCGAAACTAGAATGACATGCATAAAAACTATAGTACTTTTAGGTCTCTAAATAAGCTTTAATTTGATATCTTAGGGGCCACGTGGTTTCACCACTGTCAAAAGTTATGCCCTACAGAAATTGAAATGTCCGTGCCACGATCAATATTTTAGAGAAATTCTAAAGCTGCACAATCTATATTTTTTGGACTTGGAACTAGGCTATAATGGGTAAACCCTGTTGAGCCTTGAGTAAGCTTCGATTTGATATCTTACGGGCCATGTAGTTCCACCCATGTTAAAAGTTATGCCCTACAGAAGTTGACCTGCGCGTGTAACGATCCATTTGTTGCAGAAATTCTAAAGTTGCATAGTCTATGTTTTTCGACTTGAAACTAGGCTGTGTTGGTAAAATCTGTTGCAGTTTGAGTAAGCTTTGATTTTATATCTTACGGGCCATGGGGTTCCTCCGATGTCAAAAGTTGTGCCCAACGGAAGTTGACTTGCGCGTGCCACGATTCATTTGTTACAGAAATTCTAAAACTGTACAGTCTATGTTTTTTGGACTTGAAACTATGTTTTGAAGGGTAAACCCTATTGCATCTTGAATAAGCTTCGATTTGATATCTTACGGGACACGTGGTTCCACCCATGTCAAAAGTTATGCGCTATGTAAGTTGACCAGCGTGTACCACGATCCATCGGTTCCGAAAATTCAAAACTGTACAGTCCTTGTTTTTTGGACTCAAAACTCGGCTGGGATGGGTAAACGTTGTCCCACCTGTAGGTCTCAAAATAAGCCTCGATTTTATATCTAACGGGCCACGTGATTCTACTCGAGTCAGAAGTTAAGCCCTACGGAAGTTCACTTACGCGCGCCACGATCCCATGTCAAAAGTTATGCCTTACGAAAGTTGACAACGCGTGCCACGATCTGTCTGTTCCAAAAATTTTAAAGCCACACAATGCGTGTTTTTTTGACACAAAATTACACAGCGATTTGATATCTTGTAGGACACGTGGTTCCACCGGAGTGAGTAGTTATGCCTTACGGAAGTTGACATCCACGTGGCACGATCCGTCTATTCCAGAAATTCTAGAGTTGTACAGTCTGAGTTTTTTACACACGAAACTAGAATGAGATGCATAAAAACTATCGTACTTTTAGGTCTCTAAATAAGCTTCAAGTTGATATCTTACGGGTCACGTGGTTCCACCCTGTCAAAAGTTATGCCCTATAGAAATTAAAATGTGCGTGCCAAGATCAATATTTTGCAGAAATTCTAAAGCTGCACAATCTATATTTTTTGGACTACGAATTAGGCTGTAATGGGTAAACCCTGTTGAGCCTTGAGTAAGCTTTGATTCCACCCATGTTAAAAGTTATGCCATACAGAAGTTGACATGCGCGTGTAACGATCCATTTGTGGCAAAACCTATAGGTCTCTCAATAAACTTCAATTTGATATCTTACGGGCACGTTGTTCCACCCTTGTCAAACGTCATGCCCTATAGAAATAGAACTGCGCGTGCCACAAATCAAGTTGTTGCAGAAATTCTAAAGCTACACACTCTATGGCTTTTGGACTTGGAACTAGGTTGTGATGGGTAAACCCTGTCACAGTTTGAGTAAACTTTTGGTTTGATATTTTATGGGCCACGTAGTTCCACCAATGTCAAAAGTTATGCCCTACAGAAGTTGACCAGCGCGCGCTAAGATCCCTTTGTTATAGAAATTCTAAAGCTGCACAATCTATGTTTTTAGACTTGAAACTAGATTTTGATGGATAAAATATGTCGCAGCTTGAGTAAGTTTCAATTTGATATCCTACGGGCCATATCATTGCTCCCATGTCAAAAGTTATGCAGTATAGAAATTGACATGTGCGTGCCACGATCCGGTAAATCCTGAAACTAGGCTGTGATCAGTAAACCCTATTGGACCTTGAATAAGCTTCGATTAGATATCATACGGGCCATGTGACTCCACCCATGACAAAGGTTATGCCCTTTGGAAGTTGACATGCGCGTGCCACGATGCATCAGTTCCATAAATTCTAAACTGCACAGTCCATGTTTTTTGGAATCAAAGATGGGCTGCGATGGGTAAACCCTATCGCACTTGTAGGTCTCAAAATAAGCTTTGATTTGACATCTAATGGGCCACGTGGTTACACCCGAGCCAAAGGTTAGTCCCTACGGAAGCTGACTTGTGCGTGCCACGATCCACCTGTTCTAGAAATTTTAAAGAAGCACAGTCTATGTTCATTGGATTTGAAACATGGATGTGACGGGTAAACTCTGTCGCACTCGTACGTCTCTGATCAAGAATCGTTCGATATCTTATGGGGCACGTGGTTTCACCCATGTCAGATGTTATGCCCTATAGAAATTGGCATGCACGTGACACGATCCGTTTGTTCTGAAAATTCTAAAGTTTCACCTGTAGGTCTCAGAATAAGCTTCGATTTGATATCTAACGGGCCACCTGGTTCCACCCGAGTCAAAAGTTATGCCCTACGGTTGTTGACTTGCGCGTGCCACGATCCACCTGTTCCATAAATTTTGAAGCTGCAGAGTGTGTGTTTTTTACACACGAAACAAGACTGCGATATGTAAAACCTATCGTAATTTCCATTCTTTGAATAAACTTCAATTTGATATCGCACGGGGAACGTGGCCCTAACGACGTCAAATGTTATGCTCTACAGAAGTTGGCATGCGTGTGCCACGATCCGACTGTTCCAAAAGTTCTAAAGTTGGACGGTCTTTGAATTTTAGACTCAAAACTTGGCTACGATGGGTAAACCCTGTCGCACTAGTAGGACTCTTAATAAAATAGATTTGATATCATACGGGCCACTTGGTTCCACCAGAGTGAGATGTTATGCCTTACGGAAGTTGACATGCAAGTGCCACGATCCGTCTGTTCTAGAAATTCTAGAGTTGTACAGTATGTGTCTTTTACACACAAAACTAGACTACGATGCGGAAAAGCTCTTGTACTCAAAGGTATCTAAATAAGCTTCAATTTTATATCTTCCAAGGCACGTGGTTCCACCCAACTCAAAAGTTATACACCACAAAAGTTGAATTGCGCGTCCCACAATCTATTTGTTGCAAAAATTGAAAAGCTGCACAATCTATGTTTTTTGGACATGGAACTACTCTGTGATGGGTAAACTCTGTCACACCTTGAATAAGCTTTGATTTGATATGTTACGGGTCACGTGGTACCACCCATGTCAAATGTTATGCCCTACAGAAGATGGTAAGCGCGTGCGACAATCTGTCTATTCTAGAAATTCTAAATTTGCACGGTCTTCGAGTTATAGACTCAAAACATAGCTACGATGGGTAAACTCTATTACCCTAGTAGGACTTTGAAAAAGATAGATTTGATATCTTACGGGCCACTTGGTTCCACTAGAGTGAGAAGTAATGCCTTACGAAAGTTGTCAGGCACGTGCCACGATCCGTCTGTTCTAGAAATTCTAAAGTTTTATAGTCTATGTATTTTACACACAACACTAGACTATGATGGGAAAAAACTATCGTACTAGTAGGTCTATGAATAAGCTTCAATTTGATATCATACGGGCCATGCTGTTCGACCCATGAAAAAAGTTATGTCCTACAGAAGTTGGACTGCGCGTGCCATAATCAATTTGTTGCAGAAATTCTAGAAAGCTGCACAGTCTACGTTTTCTAGACTTGGAACTAGGCTGTGATGGGTAAAGAATGTGGTAACTTGACTAAGTTTTCGATTTTACATCGTACGGGCCACGTGGTTCCACCCATGTCAAAACTTATGCCCTAAAGAAGTTGACCTGCATGTGCCACAATCCATTTGTTGTAGAAATTCTAAAGCTGTATGGTCTATGTTTTTTGGACTTCAAACTAGTCTGTGATGGATAAAACCTGTCGTAACTTGAGTAATCTTCGATTTGATATCTTACGAGCCATGTGGTTCCTCCCATGTCAAAAGTTATGCCATACTGAAGTTGAACTGCACGTCCCATGATTTATTTGTTGCTGAAATTCTAAAGTTGTACAGTCTGTTTTTTGGACTTGGAACTAGGCTGTGATGGGTAAGCCCTGTCGCACCTTGAGTAAGCTTCGATTCGATATCTAACGGGCCACGTGGTTCCTCCCATGTCAAAAGTTATGCCTTACAGAAGTTGACCTGCATGTACCACGATTCATTTGTTGCTGAAATTGTAAACACGCACAATTTATGTTTTTTGGACTCGATCACAGCTTGAGTAAGCTTCGATTTGATATCTTACGGGACATGTGGTTCCACCCGTGTCAAAAGTTATGCTCTACAGAAGTTGAACTACGACTACCACAATCTATTTGTTGCAAAAATTCTAAAGCTGCACAGTCTATGTTTTCTGGACTTGGAACTAGGTTGTAATGCGTAAAGTCTGTCATACCTTGAGTAAGCTTTTGATTTCATATCTAACGGGTCACGTGCTTCCACCCATGTTAAAAGTTATGCCCTACAAAAGTTCACCTGCGTATGTCACGATCCATTTATTGCAGAAATTCTAAAGCTGCACAGTCTATATTATTTTAGCTTGAAACTGGGTAAAACCTGTCGCAACTTCAATAAGCTTTGATTTAATATCTTACGAGCCATGTGGTTCCTCCCATGTCAAAAGTTATGCCTTATGGAAGTTCACATGCACCTGCCACGATCCATTTGCTGTAGAAATTATAAAGCTACACAGACTATGTTTTTTGGGACTTTAAACTAGGCTATAATGGGTAAACTCTATCACACCATGAATAAGCTTCGATTTGATATCTTACAGGCCATGTGGTTCCACCCATATCAAAAGTTATGCCATATGGAAGTTGACATGCGCCTGCCACAATCCATTTGTTGCAGAAATTGTAAAGCAATAGAGTCTATGTTTTGTGGACTTCAAACTAGGTTGTGATGGGTAAACCCTATAGCACCTTGAGTATAGATTTAATATCTTACGGACCACTTGGTTCCACCAGAGTGAGAAGTTATGTTTTGTGTACAGTCTATGTTTTTTACACACGAAACTAGACTACGATGCGTAAAAATTGTCGTACTTGCAGGTCTCTGAATATGCCATAATTTGAAATCTTATGGGGCACGTGGTTCCACCCACGTCAAAAGCTATGCCCTCTAGAAGCTGACTTGCGCGGGCCATGATCTATTTGTTGTAGAAATTCAAAAGCCACGATGGGTAAACCCTGTTGCATCGTCAGTAAATTTTTTGGACTTGGAACTAGGTTGTGAGGGGTAAACCCTGTCGCACCTTTAGTAAGCTTTAATTTTATATCTGACGGGCCACGTGGTTCCACCCATGTCAAAAGTTATGCCTTATAGAAGTTGACCTGCGTGTGCCACAATCCATTTGTTGTAGAAATTCTAAAGTTGCACAGTCTATGTTTGGCAGACTTGAAACTAGGCTGTGATGGGTAAAACCTGTCGCAACTTGAGTAAGCTTCGATTTGATATCTTACAGGCCACGTGATTCCACCCATGTCAAAAGTTATGCCCTAGGCAAGTTGACATGTGCGTGCCACGATCCATTTTCTTGCAGAAATTCTAAAACTGCACGGTCTATGTTTTTTGGACTTGAAACTAGGCTATGATGGGTAAAACTTGTCGCACCTTGAGTAAGCATCGATATGATATCTTGCGGGCCACATAGTTCCACCCATGTCAAAAGTTATGCCCTATAGAAGTTGATCTGCACGTGCCATTATCCGTTTGTTGTAGAAATTATAAAGCCATATAGTGTATGTTTTTTGAACTTGAAACTAGGCTGTGATGGGTAAACCCTGATGCACCTTGAATGAGGTTCGATTTGATATCTTACGGGCCATGTGTTTCCAGCCATATCAAAGGTTGTGCCCTATCGGCTGCGACGGTGCCCTATAGGTTGTGACGGGTAAACCCTATCGCGTCTGTAGGTTTCAGAATAAATTTCCATTTTATATCTAAAGGGTCACGTGATTCAGCCCAAGTGAAAAGTTATATCTTACGGAAGTTGTCTTGCGTGTGCCACGATCGACTTGTTTGAGAAATTTTAAAGCTCCAAAGTCTATGTTCTTTGGTTTCAAAACTTGACTGTGACTGGTAAACCATGTCGCACCTTTCGGTCACTGATGAAGCATCGATTTGATATCTTACGGGGCACGTGGTCCAGAGTGAAAAGTTATGCCTTTCGGAAGTTAACATGTGCGTGCGACGATCCGACTATTCCAGAAATTCTAAAATTGTACAGTCTTTGTTTTTTATACACGAAACTAGACTACGATGCGTAAAACATGTCGCACTTGTAGGTCTCTGAATAAGCTTCAATTTGATATTTTACGGGCCATGTGGTTCCACCCATTTCAAAAGTTATGCCCTATTGAAAATTGACCTACACATACCATAATCCATCAATGTTTTTTGGACTCAAAACTGGGCTACGATAGGTAAACCCTGTCACATCTGTAGTTCTCTGAATAAGCTTCAATTTTATATCTAACCGGCCACGTGGTCCCACCCGAGTAAAAAGTTATGCCCTAGGGAAGTTCACTTGCGCGTGCCACAAATCCAATGTTCTAGAAATTTTAAAGCTGCATAGTCTTTGTTCAAAGCTGCCCAGCATGTCGCACCAATAGGTCTCTGATGAAGCATCAATTTAATATCTTAAAGTTCTACAGTCTGTCTTTTTTACGCATGAAAGAAGACTGCGATTCATAAAACCTATCGTTCTTCTCAGTCTCAGAATAAACTTTAATTTGATATCATACGGGGCACATGGTCCAACCCATGTCAAATGTTATGCCTTATCGAAGTTGGCGTGCGCGTGCCACGATCCGTCTATTCCGAAAATTCTAAAGTTGCACGGACTTTGAATTTTAGACTCAAAACATGGCAACGATTGGTAAACCCTGTCGCACCATTAGGACTCTAAATAAGAAAGATTTTATATCTTACAGCCCACGTGGTTCCACCAGAGTAAGAAATTATGCCTTGTAGAAGTTGACATGCGCGTGCCATGATCCGTCTGTTACAGATTCAACATTGATTTGATATCTAAGGGGCCACGTGGTTTTACCCGAGTCAAAAGTTATGCCCTACGGAAGTTGACTTGCGCGTGCCACAATCCACTTGTCCCAGCAATTTTGAACTTGCATTTTATGCGTTCTTTAGATTTGAAATTAGGCTCTGATTGGTTAACCCTGTCGCGCCTATAGGTTTCTGAATAAGCTTCAATTTGTTATCTTATGAGCCACGTGGTTCCACCTATGTCAAAAGTGATGCCCTACAGAAGTTGACTTGCACGTGCCACGATCCTTTCATTGCAGAAATTCAAAAAATTCGCAGACTATGTTTTTTGGACTTGAAACTATGCAGGAAAGGGTTAACCATGTTGCACATTGAATAAGTTTCGATTTGATATCTTACGGGACACGTGGTTCCACCCATGTCAAAAGTTATGCCCTATGGAAGTTGACCTGCGTATGCCACGATCCATCGGTTCCACAAATTCGAAACTGCACAGTCCATATTTTTTGGACTAAAAAATTGGCTGCGATGGGTAAATGTTGTCACTCCTATAGGTCTTATTATATGCTTCGATTTGATATTTACGAGGCAGGTTGTTCCACCCATGTCAAAAGTAATGCCTTAAGGAAGTTGACATGCGCCTGCCATGTTCCGTCTAATTTAGAAATTCTACAGTTGACCTACGCGTGCCACGATCTGTCTGTTCTAGAAATTCTAAATCTACACCGTCTATTTTTTTTAAACGAAACTATGCTGCGTTTTGATGTCTTATATGACATGTGGTTCCACCCCATTTCAAAAGTTATGCCTTACGAAAGTTGACATCCGCGTGCCATGATCCATCCCTACAAGAAATTCTAAGGTTGCACAGTGCCTGTTTTTTGGAATTGAAACTAGGTTGCAATGGGAAAACCTTATTGTACCTGTAGGTCTCTGAATAAGCTTCGATTTGATATATTAAGAGGCATGTGGTTCCACCCATGTGAAAAGTTATGCCCTATGGAAGATGACATGCTCCTGCCACGATCTGTCCGTTCCAGAAATTCTAAAGCTTCATAGTCTATGTTTTTGGACTCAAAATAGGGCTACGATGGGTAAAACGTGTCACAAATATAGGTCTTTGAATAAGTTTCGATTTGATATCTTACAGGCCACGTGGTTCTACCTGAGTCAAAAGTTATGCCCTACGGAAGTTGACCTGTCTGGGCCCCGATCCGCCTGTTCTAGAAATTCTAAAGCTACATAGTCCGTGTTTTTTGAATTCGAAATCAGGCTGCATTGGTTTAACCATGTTACACCTGTAGGACTCTGAATAAGCTTCGATTTGATATCATATGACCCACGTGGTTCTGCCTGAGTCAAAAGTTATGCCCTACAAAAGTTGACCTGTGCCTGCCATGTTCTGTCTGATCCAGAAATTCTACAGTTGACCTGCGCGTGCAACGATCTGTCTGTTCCAGAAATTCTAAAGCCACACAGTTTGTTTTTTTTTAAACGAAACTACGCTGCTTTTTGATGTCTTATATGACATGTGGTCCATCCCATTTCAAAAGTTATGCCCTACGAAAGTTGACATCTGCGTGCCATGATCCATGCGTACAAGAAATTCTAAGGTTGCACAGTGCCTGTTTTTTGGAATCAAAACTCGGTTGTGATCTGAAAACCTTATTGTACCTGTAGGTTTCTGAATAAGCTTCGATTTGATATATTAAGGGGCATTTGGTTCCACCCATGTGAAAAGTTATGCCCTATGGAAGATGACATGCTCCTGCCACGATCTGTCCGTTCCAGAAATTCTAAAGCTTCACGGTCTATGTTTTTTGGACTCGAAACAGGGCATTCCCTAATCCGCCTATTCTAGAAATTCTAAACTTCATAGTCCGTGATTTTTGGATTCGAAATTAGGCTGCATTAGTTTAACCATGTTACACCTGTAAGACTCTGAGTAAGCATTGATTTGACCTGTGCGTACTACGATCCGCTTGTTAATTTTAAAGCTACACAATCCATGTTCCTGGGACTCAAAACTGAGCTGCGACGGGTAAACACTATCGCACCTGTAGGTCTCTGTATAAGCTTCGATTTGATATTTACGGGGCAGGTGGTTCCACCCATGTCAAAAGTAATGCCGTAAGGAAGTTGACATGCACGCGCCACGTTCTGTCTAATCAAGAAATTCTAAAGCTACACAGTCCATATTATTTGGACTCTAAACTGGGCACCTAAAGGTCTCTGAATAAGTTTATATTTTTTACACACAAAACTAGACTGTGATGCGTAAAACCTATCATACTTGTCGGTCTCTGAATAAGCTTCAATTTGATATCTTATGGGCCACGTGGTTTCGCCCATGTCAAATGATATGCCCTACGGAAGTTGGCAAGCGTGTGCAAGGATCCGTCTGTTCTAGAAATTCTAAATTTGCACGGTCTTTCAATTTTGGGCTCAAAACTTGGCTACGATGGGTAAACCCTATCGCACCATTAGGACTCTGAATAAGATCTATTTGATATCTCATGAGCCACGTCGTTCCACGAGGGTGAAAAGTTATGCCTTACGAAAGTTGAAACAAGATTGTGATTCATAAAACCTATCGTTCTTTTCGGTCTCTGAATAAGCTTCAATTAGATATCATTCGGGGCACATGGTCCAACCCATGTCAAATGTTATGCCCTACAGAAGTCGGCATGCACGTGCCAAGATAGGTCTATTCTGGAAATTTTGAATTTAAGACTCAAAACTTGGCTACGTAAGATATCAGAGTGAAATGTTATGCCTTACTGAAGTTGACATGCGCACGCCACGATCCGTCTGTTCAAGAAATTCTAAAGTTGTACAGTTTGTGTTTTTTACACATGAAACAAGACTGCGATTCATAAAACCTATCTTTCTTTTCGGTCTTTGAATAAGCTTCAATTTGATATCTTACAGGGCACAAGGTCCAACCCATATCAAATGTTATGCCCTACAGAAGTCAGCATGCACGTGCCACGATACCTCCATTCTGGAAATTCTAAAGTTGCACGATCTTTGAAATTTAGACTCAAAACTTGGCTACGATTGGTAAACCCTGTCGCACTAGTAGGACTCTGAATAAGATAGATTTGATATCTTAAAGGCCACGTGTTTTCCCTAGAGTGAGAAGTTATGCATTACGGAAGTTGACATGCGCGTGCCACGATCCGTCTGTTCTAAAAACTCTAGAGTTGTACAGTCTGTGTTTTTTACACACAAAACCAGACTACGATACTTAAAAACTGTCTTACTTATAGGTCTCTGACGGGTCATGTGGTTCCACCCAAGTCAAAAAGTTATGCCTTAAAAAAGTTGAACTGCGTGTCCATGATCAATTTGTTGCAGAAATTCTAAAGCTACATAGTCTATGTTTGTTGGACTTATAACTAGGCTGTGATGGGTAAATCCTGTCACACCTTGAGTAAGCTTCGATTTGATATCCTACGGGCCATGTGGTTCCACCCACATGTCAAAAGTAATGCCCTATAGAAGTTGATCTGCAAGTGCCACGATCCATTTGTTGCAGAAATTCTAAAGTTGTATAGTCTATGTTTTTTGAACTTGAAACTAGTATGTAATGGGTAAACCCAATTGCACAGTGAGTCTATGTTTTTTGGACTTGAAACTAGTATGTAATGGGTAAACCCAATTGCACAGTGAGTCTATGTTTTTTGCACATTGAGTAAGCTTCGATTTGATATCTTACGGGCCATGTGGTTCCACCCATGTCAAAAGTTATGCCCTATAGAAGTAGATCTGCAAGTGCCACGATCCATTTGTTGCAAAAATTCTAAAGCTGTATAGTCTATGTTTTTTGAACTTGAAACTAGGCGGTGATGGGTAAACATTGCCGCACCTTTAATAAGCTTCGATTTGATATCTTACGGGCTACGTGGTTCGACCCATGTCAAAAGTTATGCCCTATAGAACTTGACTTGCGCGTGCCACGATCCATTTGCTACAGAAATTCTAAAGTTGTACAGTCTATGTTTTCCAGACTTGAAACTAGGTTATGAGGGGTAAAACTTGTCATAGCTTGAGTAAGCTTTGATTTGATATCTTACGAGCCATGTGGTTCCACCCATGTCAAAAGTTATTGCCTATGGAAGTTGATCTGCGCATGCCACGATCCATTTGTTGCAAAAATTCTAAAGTTGCAGAGTCAATAATTTTGGGACTTGAAACTAGGTTATGATGGGTAAACTCTGTCGCACCTTGAATAATTTTCAATTTGATATCTTACGGGCCACGTGGTTCTACCCATGTTTTTTGCCCTTCAAAACTAGGCTGGGATGGGTAAAGCCTGTCGCACCCTTAGTAATCTTCGATTTCATATCTTACGGGCCATATGGTTCCACCCATGCCAAAAGTTATGCTCTACAGAAGTTGATTTGCGCTTGCCACGATCCATTTGTTGATAAAATTCTAAAGCTGTATAGTCTATGTTTTTTCACTTAAAACTTGTCTGTGATGGGTAAACCCTATCGTACCTTGAATAAGCTTCGATTTGATTTCTTACGGGCTACGTGCTTCCACCCATTTCAAAAGTTTTGCCCTATGTAAGTTGACCTACGCGTGCCACGATCCATTTTTTATAGATATTCTAAAGCTACATGGTCTATGTTTTTTGGACTTGAAACTAGGTTGTGAGGGATAAACCCTTTCACACCTTTAGTGGGCTTCGATATGATATCTCACGGGCCACATGGTTCCACCCATGTCAAAAGTTATGCCCTAAAGAATTTGATCTGCACGTGCCATGATCCATTTGTTGCAGATATTATAAAGCTATACAGTCTACGTTTTCTGGACTTTAAACTAGGCAGCCACGGGTAAACCCTGTCACACCTTGGGTAAGCTTCCGATTTTATATCTTATAGGCCACATGATTCAACCCATGTCAAAAGTTATGCCCTACAGAAGTTTACCTGAGCGTGCCACGATCCATTTGTTGCAAGAATTCTAAAGCTACAGAGTCTATATTATTTTGACTTGAAACTAGGCTGTGAGGGGTAAAACCTGACGCATCTTGAGTAAGGTTTGATTTAATATCTTACGGGCGATGTGGTTCCTCCCATGAAAAAGTTATACCTTATGGAATTTGACTTGCGCGTGCCCGGATCCATTTGTTGCAGAAATTCTAAAGCTGCAGAGTCTATGTTTTTTAGACTTGGAATTAGGCTGTGATGGGTAAATCCTGTCGCACCTTGTGTAAGCTTCGATCTGATATATTACGGGCCACGTGGTTCCACCCATGTCAAAGGTTATGCCGTACGGAAGTGGATTTGCGCGTTCCACGATCCGTTTGTTTTAGAAATTCTAAAGCTGTAAAGTAAACATTTTTTGCACTAGAAACAAGGTTGTGATGGGTAAACCCTGTCATACCTTGAATAAGATTTGATTTGATATCTTACGGGCATGTTGTTCTACCCATGTTAAAAGTTATGCCCTATGGAAGTTTACCTGCACGTGCCACGAGCCATCGGTTAAACAATTCTAAACTGCACAGTCCATTTTTTGGACTAAAAATTAGGCTGCGACAAGTAAAACCTATCGCACCTGTAGATCTCTGAATAAGCTTCGATTTGATATCTAACGGGCCATGTGGTTCCACCCAAGTCAAAAGTTATGCCCTACGGAAGTTGACATGCGCGTGCCACGATCCACCTATTCCATAATTTTTAAAGCTCCACAGTCTGTGATCTTTGGATTCAAAACTAGGTTGTGATGGGTAAACCCGGTCACACCTATAGGCCTCAGATGAAGCATCAATTTGATATCTTACAGGGCACGTGGTTCCACCCATGTCAAATGTTATGCCCTATAGAAGTTGGCGTGCGCGTGCCATGAACCGTGTGTTCCAGATATTCAAAAGTTGAATGGTGTTTGAATTTTGGTCTAAAAACTTGGCTACGATGGGTACACCCTGTCGCACCAGTAGGACTCTGAATAAGCTTCAATTTGATATCTTACAAGCCTCGTGGTTCCACCCATGTCAAAAGTTATGCCATATGGAAGTTAAACAATGCGTGCCACGATCCATTTGTTGCAGAAATTCTAAAGCTGTAGATTCTATGTTTTTTAGACTTGGAAGTAGGCTGTGATGGGTAAATCCTGTCGCACCTTGAGTAAGCTTCAATCTGATATATTACGGGCCATGTGGTTCCACCCATGTAAAAGGTTATGCCATACAGAAGTTGACCTGCATGTGCCATGATCCATTTAATGTAGAAATTCAAAAGCTACACAGTATATGTTTTTCGGACATGAAAGTAGGCTATCATGTGTAAAAATTGTCGTAACTTGAGTAAACTTCAATTTGATATCTTACGCGCCACGTGGTTCCACCCATGTTAAAAGTTATGTGCCCTATGCAAGTTGACATGCGCGTGCCACGATCTATTTTTTGCAGAAATTTTAAAACTGCAAAGTCTATGTTTTTTGGACTTGAAACTAGGATGTGATGGGTAAACCTTGTTGGACCTTGAGTAAGCTTCGATACGATATCTTGCAGGCCACATGGTTCCACCCATGTCAAAAGTTATGCCGTAAAGAAGTTGATCTGCACGTGCCATAATCCGTTTGTTGCAGAAATTATAAAGCTATACAGTCTATGTTTTTTGCAGTTGAAACTAGGCTGTGATGGGTAAACCCTGTTGCACTTTGTATGAGCTTCGATTTGATATCTTACGGGGGACGTGGTTCCAGCCATGTCGAAAGTTGTACCCGATGGAAGTTGACCAGCGTGTGCCACGATCCCTTAGCTCCACTAATTCTAAACTGCACAGCCCACGGTTTTTGCACTCAAACCTATAGGTTTCAGAATAAGCTTCAATATGATTTCTAAAGGGCCACATGATTGAATTCGAGTTAAAAGTTATACCCTACAGAGTTGTCTTGCGTGTACCACAATCCAAGTGTTCTAGAATTTTTAAAGCACAATTTGATATCTTACGGGGCACGTGGTCCAGAGTGAAAAGTTATGCCTTACGGAAGTTGACATGTGTGTGCCACGATCCGTCTGTTCTAGAAATTTTAAATTTGTACAGTCTGTGTTTTTTATACACGAAACTAGACTACGATATGTAAAACCTACCGCACTTGTCGGTCTATGAATAAGCTTCAATTTGATATCTTACGGGCCATGTGGTTCCACCCATGACAAAAGTTATGCCCTATGGAAATTGACCTGCGCATGCCGCGATTCATCGGTTCCACAAATCCTGAACTACACAACCAATGTTTTTTGGACTTTAAACTAGGCTGTGGTGGGTAAACGGTATTGCAACTTGAATAAGTTTCGATTTGATATCTTACGGGACACGTGGTTCCACCCATTTCAAAAGTTATGCCCTATGTAAGTTGACCTGCATGTGCCACGATCCATCGGTTCCATTAATTCGAAACTGCACAGTCGATGTTTTTTGGACTCAAAACTTGGTTGCGATGGGTAAATGTTGTCGCACCTGTAGGTCTCAGAATAAGTTTCAATTTTATATCTAATGGGGCACGTGATTTTACTCGAGTCAAAAGTTATGCACTATGGAAGTTGACTTGCACGCACCACGATCCACCTGTTCTAGAAATTTTAAAGTTGCACAGTCTGTGTTTTTTTTATTCGAAACTGGGCTGTGGAGGATAAACCCTATCGCACCTGTAGGTCGCTGATAAAGCATCGATTTGATATCTTACGGGGCACGTGGTTCCACCCATGTTAAATGTTATGCACTACAGAAGTTGGGATGCGTCTGCCATGATCTGTCTGTTCTGTAATTCTAAAGTTGCACGGTCTGTGAATTTTGGACTCAAAACTTGGCTACGATGGGTAAGCCGTATCGCACCACTAGGACTCTGAATAAGATTCAATTTGATATCTTACGAGCCACGTGATTCTACCAGCTGAAAATTATGCCTTACGAAAGTTGACATGCATGTTCCATGATCCATCTGTTATAGAATCGGCTTTGATTTGATATCAAATAGACCACGTGGTTCCACCCGAGTCAAAAGTTATGCCCTACGGAAGTTGACTTGCACGTGCCACAATCCACCTGTCCCATAAATTTTAAAGCTGCATTTTCTACGTTCTTTAGATTTGAAATTGGGCTCTGACGGGCCCTGCCGTACCTCTAGGTTTCTGAATAAGCTTCAATTTGTTATCTTATGGGCCACGTGGTTCCCCCCATGTCAAAAGTTATGCCCTATAGAAGTTGACTTGCGCGTGCCACATTCCATTTGTTGCACAAATTCTAAAACTTCACAAACTATGTTCTTTGGACTTGAAACTATGCTGTCAAGGGTTAACCATGTTGCACCTTGAATAAGCTTCGATCTAATATCTTACGGGACACGTGGTTCCACCCATGTCAAAAGGTATGCCCTATGGAAGTTGATCTGCATGTGCGACGATCCATTGGTTCCACAAATTCAAAACTGCACAGTCCATGTTTTTTGGACTCAAAACTCGGCTGCGATGGGTAAATGCTGTCTCACCTATAGGTCTTATTATATGCTTTGATTTGATATTTACGGGGCAGATGGTTGCAACCATGTCAAAAGTAATGCCCTAAGGAAGTTGACATGCGCCTACCACATTCCGTCTGATCCAGAAATTCTAGAGTTGATCTGCGCGTGCCACGATGTGTCTGTTCCAGAAATTCTAAAGCCACACAGTCCGTGCTTTTTTGACATGAAAATACGCTAGGATTTGATATCTTACAGGATGCGTGGTTCCACCCATTTCAAAAGTTATACCCTACGAAAGTTGACATCCGCGTGTCATGATCCATCCGTACTAGAAATTCTAAAGTTGCACAGTGTCTATTTTTTGGACATGAAACTATGCTGCGATTTGTAAAACCTTTTTTCACCTATAGGTATCTGAATAAGCTTCGATTTGATATCATACAGGGAAAATGGTACCACCCCTGTCAAAAGTTATGCCTTATGATAGTTGACATGCATGTGCCACGATCCGTCTGTTTACAAAAATTGCAAAGTTGGACATTCCATGTTTTTTAGACTCACAACTTGGCTCGATTGCAAAGTTGCACATTGCAAAGTTAAACCTGTAGGTATCAGAATAAGCCTCGATTTTATATCTAACGGGTCACGTGATTCTACCCGAGTCAAAAGTTATGCCCTACGCAAGTTGACTTACGCGCGCCACGATCCCATGTCAAAAGTTATGCCTTACAGAAGTTGATCGCGCTTGCCACGATCTGTCTGTTCCAAAAATTTTAAAGCCACACAATGCGTGTTTTTTTACACGAAATTACAATGCGATTTGATATCTTATAGGACACGTGGTTCCGCCAGAGTGAGTAGTTATGCCTTACGGAAGTCGACATGCACGTGGCACGATCCGTCTGTTCCACAAATTCTAGAGTTGTACAGTCTGAGGTTTTTACACATGAAACTAGACTGAGAAGCATAAAAGCTATCGTACTTGTAGGTCTCTAAATAAGCTTCAATTTGATATCTTACGGGCCACGTGGTTCCACCCCGTAAAAAGTTATGCCCTACAAAAATTGAAATGTGCGTGCCACGATCAATATTTTACAGAAATTCTAAAGCTGCACAATCTATATTTTTTGGACTTGGAACTAGGCTGTAATGGGTAAACCCTGTTGAGCCTTGAGTAAGCTTCGATTTGATATCTTACGGGCCATGTGGTTCCACCCATGTTAAAAGTTATGCCCTATAGAAGTTGACCTGCGCGTGTAACGATCCATTTATTGCAGAAATTCTAAAGTTACACAGTCTATGTTTTTCGACTTGAAACTAGGCTGTGTCGGTAAAATCTGTTGCAGTTTGCGTAAGTTTTGATTTTATATCTCACGGGCCATGGGGTCCCTCCGATGTCAAAAGTTGTGCCCTACGGAAGTTGACTTGTGCGTGCCACGATTCATTGTTACAGAAATTCTAAAACTGTACAGTCTATGTTTTTTGGACTTGAAACTATGTTGTGAAGGGTAAACCATATTGCACCTTGAATGAGCTTCGATTTGATATCTTACGGGACACGTGGTTCCACCCATGTCAAAAGTTATGCCCTATGTAAGTTGACCTGCGTGTGCCACGATCCATCAGTTCCACAAATTCAAAACTGCATAGTCCATGTTTTTTGGACACAAAACTCGGCTTCGGTTGGTAAATGCTTTCGCACCTATAGGTCTCAGAATAAGCTTCGATTTTATATCTAACGGGCCACGTGGTTGTACTCGAGTCAAAAGTTATGCCCTACGTAAGTGGACTTACGCGCGCCACGATCCAATGTCAAAAGTTATGCCTTACAGAAGTTGACCGCGCATGCCACGATCTGTCTGTTCCAGAAATTTTAAAGCCATAAAATCTGTGTTTTTCTTACACGAAACTACGCTGCGATTTGATATCTTATAGAACACGTGGTTCCACCCATTTCAAAAGTTATACCCTACGAAAGTTGACATGCGCGTGCCGCGATCAATTTGTACTAGAAATTGTAAAGTTGCATTGTGCCTCTTTTTTGGACACAAAACTATGCTGTGATTTGTAAAAGCTTTTTGCACCTATAGGTCTCCGAATAAGCCTTGATTTGATGTTATAAAGGGAAAATGGTTACACCCCTGTCAAAAGTTATGCCCTACTTTAATTGACATGCATGTACCAAGATCCGTCTGTTCCAGAAATTCCAAAGTTGCACAGTCCATGTATTTTAGACTCAAAACTTGGCTACAATGTGTAAACCTTGTCGAACCTATAGGTCTCCCAATAAGCTTCAATTTGATATCTTACGGGCCATGTGGTACCGCCCATGGCCTATAAGATATCAATTTGTTCTAGGGACTTGAAACTAGGCTATGATAAGTAAACTCTGTCGCACCTTGAATAAGCTTTGATTTGATATCTTACGGGTCATGTGGTACCACCAATGTCAAATGTTGTGCTCTACAGAAGTTGGTATGCCCGTGCCACGATCCGTCTATTCCGGAAATTCTAAATTTGCACGGTTTATGGATTTTAGTCTCAAAACTTGGTTACGATGAGTAAACCCTGTTGCCCCAGTAGGACTCCGAATAAGATAGATTTGATATCTTACCGGCCACGTGGTTCCACCAGAGTGAGAAGTTATGCCTTACGGAAGTTGACATGCACGTGCCACAATCTGTCTGTTCTAGAAATTCTAAAGTTTTATAGTCTATGTTTTTTACACACGAAACTAGACTACGATGCATCAAAACTAGACTACGATGTGTAAAAACTTGTAGGTCTCCGAATAAGGTTCAATTCGATATCTTATGGGCTACGTTGTTCCACCCATATGGAAAGTTATGCCCTATACAAGTTGACCTGCGCGTGCCACGATCAATTTGTTGCAGAAATTCTGAAGCTGTAGAGTCTATGTTTTGTGGACTTGAAACTAGGTTGTGATGGATAAACCCTGTAGCACCTTGAGTATAGATTTGATATCTTACGGGCCACTTGGTTCCACTAGAGTGAGAAGTTATGCCTTTCGGAAGTTTACGTGCAAGTGCCACGATCCGTCTGTTCTAGAGATTCTAAAGTTGTATAGTCTACGTTTTTTACACACGAAACTAGACTACAATGCGTATAAATTGTCGTACTTCTAGGTCTCTAAATATGCCATAACTTGAAATCTAATGGGGCATGTGGTTCCACCCACGTTAAAAGCTATGCCCTCCAGAAGTTGACTTGCAAGGGCCACGATCTATTTGTTGTAGAAATTCAAAAGCCGCGATGGGTAAACCCTGTCGCACCTTGAGTAAGTTTTTTGGACTTGGAACTAGGCTGTGATTGGTAAACCCTGTCGCACCTTGAGTAAGCTTCGATTTTATATCTTACGGGCCACGTGGTTCCATCCATGTCAAAAGTTATGCCTTATAGAAGTTGACCTATGTGTGCCACAATCCATTTGTTGTAGAAATTCTAAAGCTGCACAGTCTATGTTTTTCGGACTTGAAACTAGACTGTGATGGGTAAAACCTATCGTAACTCTAGTAAGCTTCGATTTGATATCTTACAGGCCACGTGGTTCCCCCCATGTCAAAAGTTATACCCTAGGAAAGTTGACCTGCGCGCGCCACAGTCTATGTTTTTTGGACTTGAAACTAAGTTGTGATGGGTATTTTTTGAACTTGAAACTAGGCTGCGAGTAGGCTTCGATATGATATCTTGCGGGCCACATAGTTCAACCCATGTCAAAAGTTATGCCCTATAGAAGTTGATCTGCACGTGCCATGATCCATTTTTTGCAGAAATTATAAAGCCGTACAGTCTATTTTTTGAACTTGAAACTAGGTTGTGATGGGTAAACCCTGTTGCACCTTCAATGAGGTTCGATTTGATATCTTACAGGCCATGTGTTTCCAGTCATATCAAAGCTTGTGCCCTATCTGCTGCGAGGGTGCCCTATCGATTGTGACGGGTAAACCCTATCGCGTCTGTAGGTTTCAGAATAAACTTCGATTTTATATCTAAAGGGTCACATGATTCAGCCCAAGTCAAAAGTTATATCCTACGGAAGTTGTCATGCATGTGCCACGATCCACCTGTTTGAGAAATTTTAAAGCTCCACAGTTTGTGTTCTTTGGTTTCAAAACTGGGCTGTGACTGGTAAACCATGTCGCACCTTTCAGTCACTGATGAAGCATCAATTTGATATCTTACGGGGCACGTGGTCTAGAGTGACAAGTTATACCTTTCGGAAGTTGACATGTGCATGCGACGAGTAAAAAGTTATGCCCTATGAAAATTGACCTACGCATGCCACAATCCATCAATGTTTTTTGGACTCAAAACTTGGCTACGATAGGTAAACCCTGTCGCATCGATAGTTCTCTGAATAAGCTTTGATTTTATATCTAACAGGCCACATGGTCCCACATGAGTAAAAAGTTTTGCCCTACGGAAGTTCACTTGCACGTGCCGCAAATCCAATGTTCTAGAAATTTTAAAGCTGCACAGTCTGTTTTATTTGGATTCGAAACTGGGTTGTGACAGGTAAAGCCTGTCGCGCCAATAGGTCTCTGATGAAGCATCAATTTAATATCTTAAAGTTCTACAGTCTGTGTTTTTTACGCATGAAAGAAGACTGCGACTCATAAAACCTATCGTTCTTTTCAGTCTCGGAATAAACTTTAATTTGATATCATACGGGGCACATGGTCCAACCGATATCAAATGTTATGCCCTATGGAAGTTGACATGTGCGTGCCACGATCCGTCTATTCCGGAAATTCTAAAGTTGCACGGACTTTGAATTTTAGACTCAAAACTTGGCTACGATTGGTAAACCCTGTCGCACCAGTAGGACTCTGAATAAGAAAGATTTTATATCTTACAACCCATGTGGTTCCACCAAAGTGAGAAATTATGCCTTACAGAAGTTGACATGCGCGTGCCACCATCTGTCTGTTCTACAAATTCTAAATTTTTATAGTCTGTGTTTTTTACACACAAAACTAGACTATGATGCGTAAAAACCACCGTACTTGTAGGTCTCTGAATAAGCTTCAATTTGATATCTTACGGGCCATGTTGTTCCACCCACGTCAAAAGTTATGCCCTACAGAAGTTGAATATTACGTGCCAGGATCAATATTTTGCAGAAATTCTAAACCTGCACAGTCTATATTTTTTGGACTTGGAACTAGACTGTGAGGGGTAAACCCTGTCGCTCCTTGAGTAAGCTTCGATTTGCTGTCTTACGGGCCACGTGGTTCCACCCCTGTCAAAAGTCATGCCCTACAAAAGTTGATGTGCGCGTGCAACGATCCATTTGTTACAGTAATTCTAAAGCTTCACAATCTATGTTTTTCGACTTGAAACTAGGTTATAATGGATAAAACCTGTCGTAGCTTGAGTAAGCTTCGATTTTATATCTTACGGGCCATGGGGTTTCTTCCATGTCAAAAGTTATGCCCTACGGAAGTTGACTTGCATAGTCTATGTTTTTTGGACTTGAAACTATGCTGTGAAGGGTTAACCCTATTGCACCTTGAATAAGCTTCGATTTGATATCTTACGGGACACGTGGTTGCCTTGTGTGTGCCACGATCCATCCGTTACACAAATTTGAAACTGCATAGCCCATGTTTTTTGGACTCAAAACTTGGCTGCGATGGGTAAATGCTATCACACCTGTAGGTCTCAAAACTTGGCTGCGATGGGTAAATGATGGGCACGTGATTTTACACGAGTCAAAAGTTATGCACTACGGTTGACTTGCGCGCACCACGATCCACCTTTTCTAGAAATTTTAAAGCTGCATAGTCTATGTTCTTTCTATTTGAAACAGGGCAGTGACGGGTAAACCCTGTAGGTCCCTGATAAAGCATCGATTTGATATCTTACGGGGCACGTGGTTCCACCCATGTCAAATGTTATGCACTACGGATGTTGGGATGCGTCTGCCACGATCCGTCTATTCTGTAATTCTAAAGTTGCACGGTCTGTGAAGTTTGGACTCTAAATATGGCTACGATGGGTAGGCCATATCGCGCCACTAGGACTCTGAATAAGATTCGATTTGATATCTTACGGGTCACGTGATTCGACAGGTGAAAATTATGCCTTACGGAGGTTGACATGCGCGTGTCACGATCCGTCTGTTACAGATTCAGCTTTGATTTGATATCTAACGGGCCACGTGGTTTTATCCGAGTCAAAAGTTATGCCCTACGGAAGTTGACTTGCGCGTGCCACAATCCACTTGTCCCAGCAATTTTAAACTTGCATTTTATGCGTTCTTTAGATTCGAAATTAGGCTCTGATGGGTTAACCCTGTCGCACTTGTAGGTTTCTGAATAAACTTCAATTTGTTATCTTATGGGCCACGTGGTTCCACCCATGTCAAAAGTTATGCCCTACAGAAGTTAACTTGCGCGTGCCACGATCCAATTGTTGTAGAAATTCTAAAACTGCACAGACTGTGTTTTTTGGACTTGAAACTATGCTGGGAAGGTTCTCCATGTTGCACCTTGAATAAGTTTCGCTTTGATATCTTACGGGACACGTGGTTGCACCCATGTCAAAAGTTATGACCTATGGAAGTTGACCTGCGTATGCCACGATCCATCGTTTCCCCAAATTCGAAACTGCACATCCATTTTTTTTGGACTCAAAAATTGGCTGCGATGGGTAAATGCTGTCACTCCTGTAGGTCTTATTATATGCTTCGATTTGATATTTACGGGGCAGGTGGTTCCACCCATGTCAAAAGTAATGCCTTAAGGAAGTTGACATGCGCCTGCCTGCCGTGTTCCGTCTGATCCAAAAATTCTACAGTTGACCTGCGCGTGCTACGATCTGTCTGTTCCAGAAATTCTAAAGCCACACTGTCCGTTTTTTTTAAACGAAACTACGCTGCATTTTGATGTCTTATATGACACGTGGTTCCATCCCATTTCAAAAGTTATGCCCTACGAAAGTTGACATCCGCGTTCCATGATCCATCCGTACAAGAAATTCTGAAGTTGCACAGTGCGTGCTTTTTGGAATCGAAACTAGGTTGCGATGGGAAAACCTTATTGTACCTGTAGGTCTCTGAATAAGCTTTGATTTGATATATTAAGGGGCAGGTGGTTCCACCCGTGTGAAAAGTTATGCTCTATGGAAGATGACATGCTCCTGCCATGATCTGTCCGTTCCATAAATTCTAAAGCTTCACAGTCTATGTTTTTTGGACTCGAAACAGGGCTTCGATGGGTAAAACGTTTCACAAATATAGGTCTCTGAATAAGTTTCGATTTGATATCTTACTGGCCACGTGGTTCTACGTGAGTCAAAACTTATGCCCTACGGAAGTTGACATGTCTGGGCCCCGAGCCGCCTGTTCTAGAAATTCTAAAGCTACGCAGTCCGTGTTTTTTGGATTCGAAATTAGGCTGCATTGGTTTAACCATGTTACACCTGTAGGATCTGCCTGTTAATTTTAAAGGTACACAGTCCGTGTTTTTGGACTCAAAACTAGGCTACGACGGGTAAACACTGTCGCACCTGTAGGTCTTATTATATGCTTCGATTTGATATTTACGGGGAAAATGGTTCCACCCGTGTCAAAAGTAATGCCCTAAGGAAGTTTACATGCGCCTGCTACGTTTCGTCTGATCAAGAAATTCTAAAGCTGGACAGTCCTTATTTTTTAGACTCAAAACTGGGCACTTGTAGGTCTCTGAATAAGTTTTGATTTGATACACTCGAGTCATAACTTATGGCCTACGGAAGTTGACCTGTGCGTATCACGATCTGCCTATTCCAGAATTTTAAGGTTGCATAGTCCGTGTTCTTTGGAATTGAAACTGGGCTGTGAGAGGTAAACCTTGTCAGACTTGTAGGTCTCTTACGGGCCACGTGGTTCCACCCGAGTCTAAAGTTATGCCATACAGAAGTTGAATAGTGCATTCTCAGATCCGTCTGTTCTAGAAATTCTAAACTTCACAGTCCGTGATTTTTGGATTCGAAATTAGGCTGCATTGGTTTAACCATGTTACACCTGTAAGACTCTGAGTAAGCTTTGATTTGACCTGTGCGTACCACGATCCGCTTGTTAATTTTAAAGCTACACAGTCCGTGTTCCTGGGACTCAAAACTGAGCTGCGATGGGTAAATACTGTCGCACCTGTATGTCTCTGTATAAGCTTCGATTTGATATTTACGGGGCAGGTGGTTCCACCCATGTCAAAAGTAATGCCCTAAGGTAGTTGAAATGCACGGGCCACGTTCTGTCTGATCCAGAAATTCTAAAGCTACACAGTCCATATTATTTTGACTCAAAACTGGGTACCTGTAGGTCTCTGAATAAGTTTATATTTTTTACACACAAAACTAGACTGTGATGCGTAAAACCTGTCATACTTGTCGGTCTCTGAATAAGCTTCAATTTGATATCTTATGGGGCACGTGGTTTCACCCATGTCAAATGATATGCCCTACGGAAGTTGGCAAGCGTGTGCTAGGATCCGCCTATTCCAAAAATTCTAAAGTTGCACGGAGTTTGAATTTTGGGCTCAAAACTTCACTATGATTGGTAAACCCTGTCGCACCATTAGGACTCTGAATAAGATCTATTTGATATCTCATGAGCCATATCATTCCACGAGGGTGAAAAGTTATGCCTTACGAAAGTTGACATGCGCACACCACGATCCGTCTGTTCAAAAAATTCTAAAGTTGTACAGTTTGTGTTTTTACACATGAAATAAGACTGTGATTCATAAAAACTATTGTTCTTGTAGGTCTCTGAATAAGCTTCAATTTGATATCTTACAGGGCACATGGTCCAACCCATGTCAAATGTTATACCCTACAGAAGTCGGCATGCACGTGCCACGATACGTCTATTCTGGAAATTCTAAAGTTGCACGGTCTTTGAATTTTAGACTCAAAACTTGGCTACGATTGGTAAACACCGTCGCACTAGTAGAACTCCGAATAAGATAGATTTGATATCTTACGGGCCACGTGTTTTCGCCGCGTGTCACGATCCGCCTATTCTAAAAACTCTAGAGTTGTATAGTCTGTGTTTTTTACACACAAAACCAGTCTACGATACTTAAAACTGTCTTACTTGTAGGTCTCTAAATAAGCTTCAATTTAATATCTGACGGGCCACGTGGTTCCACCCAAGTCAAAAGTTATGCCTTAAAGAAGTTGAACTGCGTGTCCCATGATCAATTTGTTGTAGAAATTCTAAAGCTGCACAGTCTATGTTTTTTGGACTTATAACTAGGCTGTGATGGGTAAACCCTGTCGCACCTTGAGTAATCTTCGATTTGATATTTTACGGGCCACGTGGTTCGACCCATGTCAAAAGTTATGCCCTATAGAACTTGACCTGCGCGTGCCACGATCCATTTATTGTAGAAATTCTAAAACTCTACTGTCTATATTTTTCAGACTTTAAACTAGACTGTAAGGGGTAAAACCTATCGCAGCTTGAGTATGCTTTGATTTAAAATCTTACGAGCCATGTGGTTTTACTCATGTCAAAAGTTTTTGCCTTTGGAAGTTGATCTGCGTGTGCCACGATCTATTTGTTGCAGAAATTCTAAAGTTGCATAGTCAATGTTTTTGGGACTTGAAACTAGGTTATGATCTGTCGCACCTTGAATAAGTTTCAATTTGATATCTTACGGGCCACGTGGTTCTACCCATGCCAAAAGTTAAGCCCTATGGAAGTTGACCGACATGTGCAATGATCCGTTTTTCGCAGAAATTCTAAAGCTGCACAGTCTATGTTTTTTGCCCTTCAAAACTAGGCTGTGATGGATAAATCCTGTCGCACCCTTAGTAATCTTCAAAACTAGGTTGTGATATCTTATAGGGCACGTGGTTCCACCCATGTCAAAAGTTATGCTCTACAGAAGTTGATCTGCGCTTGCCACGTTCCATTTGTTAATGAAAATCTAAAGCTGTATAGTCTATGTTTTTTGCACTTAAAACTTGCCTGTGTTGGGTAAACCCTGTCGTACCTTGAATAAGCTTCGATTTGATTTCTTACGGGCTACGTGCTTCCACCCATTTCAAAAGTTATGGCCTATGTAAGTTGACCTACGCGTGCCACGATCCATTTTTTATAGAAATTCTAAACCTACAGAGTCTATGTTTGTTGGACTTGAAACTAGGTTGTGATGGGTAAACCCTGTCACAGCTTGAGTAGGCTTCGATATGATATCTTGTGGGCTACATGGTTCCACCCATGTCAAAAGTTATGCCCTAAAGAAGTTGATCTACACATGCCATGATCCATTTGTTGCAGAAATTATAAAGCTATACAATCTATGTTTTCTGGACTTTAAACTAGGCGACCACGGGTAAACCATGTCGCACCTTGGGTAAGCTTTCACTTTGATATCTTATAGGCCACGTGATTCCACCCATGTCAAAAGTTAACCTTGTCGCACCTGTAGGTCTCTGAATAAGCTTCAATTTGTTATCTTATGGGCCACGTGGTTCCACCCATGTCAAAAGTTATGCCCTATAGAAGTTGACTTGCGCGTGCCACAATCCATTTGTTGCAGAAATTCTAAAACTGTACAAACTATGCTTTTTGGACTCGAAACTATACTGTGAAGGGTTAACCATGTTACACCTTGAATAAGCTTTGATCTGATATCTTAGGGGACACGTGGTTCCACCCATGTCAAAAGTTATGCCCTACAGAAGTTGAACTGCGACTGCCACAATCTATTTGTTGCAAAAATTCTAAAGCTGCACAGCCTATGTTTTCTGGACTTGGAACTAGGCTGTGATGCGTAAAGCCTGTCGTACCTTGAGGAAGCTTTTGATTTCATATCTAACGGGTCACGTGGTTCCACCCATGTTAAAAGTTATGCCCTACAAAAGTTCACCTGCGTATGTCACGATCCATTTGTTGCAGAAATTCTAATGCTGCACAGTCTATATTATTTTGGCTTGAAACTAGCCGGTGATGGGTAAAACCTGTCGCAACTTCAATAAGCTTTGATCTGCGCGTGTGACGATCCATCGGTTCCACAAATTCAAAACTACACAGTCCATATTTTTTAGAATCAAAACTCGGCTGCGATTGGTAAATGTTGTCGCACCTATAGGTCTTTATTATATGCTTTGATTTGATATTTACGGGGCAGATGGTTGCACCCATGTCAAAAGTAATGCCCTAAGGAAGTTGACATACGCCTACCACGTTCTGTCTGATCCATAAATTCTAGAGTTGACCTGCGCGTGCCACGATGTGTCTGTTCCAGAAATTCTAAAGCCACACAGTCCGTGCTTTTTTTACATGAAAATACGCTTGGATTTGATATCTTACAGGATACGTGGTTCCACCCATTTCAAAAGTTATACCCTACGAAAGTTGACATCCGCGTGTCACGATCCATCTGTACTAGAAATTCTAAAGGTTGACAGTGTCTATTTTTTGGACATGAAACTATGCTGCGATTTGTAAAACCTTTTTGCACCTATAGGTCTCTGAATAAGCTTCGATTTGATATCATACAGGGAAAGTGGTTTCACCCCTATCAAAAGTTATGCCCTATGATAGTTGACATGCATGTGCCACAATCCGTCTGTTCCAGAAATTGCAAAGTTGCACATTCCATGTTTTTTAGACTCACAACTTGACTCGACTGCAAAGTTGCACATTGCAAAGTTGCACCTGTATGTCTCAGAATAAGCCTCGATATTATATCTAACGGGCCCCGTGATTCTACTCGAGTCAGAAGTTATGCCCTACGCAAGTTAACTTACGCGCGCCACGATCCCATGTCAAAAGTTATGCCTTACGAAAGTTGACCGCGCGTGCCACAATCTGTCTGTTCCAAAAATTTTAAAGCCACACAATGAGTGTTTTTTTACACGAAATTACACTGTGATTTGATATCTTATAGGACACGTGGTTCCGTCAGAGTGAGTAGTTATGCCTTACGGAAGTTGACATGCACGTGGCGCGATCCGCCTCTTCAAGAAATTCTAGAGTTGTATAGTCTGAGTTTTTTACACATGAAACTAGACTGAGAAGCATAAAAACTATCGTACTTGTAGGTCTCTAAATAAGCTTCAATTTGATATCTTACGGGCCACGTGGTTCCACCCCTGTCAAAAGTTATGCCCTACAGAAATTGAAATATGCGTGCCACGATCAATATTTTGCAGAAATTCTAAAGCTGTACAATCTATATTTTTTGGACTTGGAACTAGGCTGTAATGGGTAAACCCTGTTGAGCCTTGAGTAAGTTTCGATTTGATATCTTATGGACCATGTGGTTCCACCCATGTTAATTGTTATACCCTACAGAAGTTGACCTGCGCGTGTAACGATCCATTTGTTGTAGAAACTCTAAAGTTGCATAGTCTATGTTTTTCGACTTGAAACTAGGTTGTGTTAGTAATATTTGTCGTAGTTTGAGTAAGCTTCGATTTTATATCTTACGGGCCATGGGGTTCCTCCAATGTCAAAAGTTATGCCCTACGGAAGTTAGACTTGCGCGTGCCAGGATTCATTTGTTACAGAAATTCAAAAACTGTATAGTGTATGTTTTTTGGACTTGAAACTATGTTGTGAAGGGTAAACCCTATTGCACCTTGAATAAGCTTCAATTTGATATTTTACGGGACACGTGGTTCCACCCATGTCAAAAGCTATGCACTATGTAAGTTGACTTGCGTGTGCCACGATCCATCAGTTCCACAAATTAAAACTGCATAGTCCATGTTTTTTTGAGACAAAACTCGGCTTCGGTGGGTAAACGCTGTCGCACCTGTAGGTCTCAGAATAAGCTTCGATTTTATATCGAACGGGCCACGTGGTTCTACTCGAGTCAAAAGTTATGCCCTATATAAGTTGACTTACGCGCGCCATGATCCCAGGTCTAAAGTTTAACCTTATGGAAGTTGACCGCGCGTGCCACGATCTGTCTGTTCCAGAAATTTTTAAGCCACATAATGCGTGTTTTTTTACACGAAACTACACTGTGATTTGATATCTTATAGGACACGTGGTTCCACCCATTTGAAAAGTTATGCCCTACGAAAGTTGACATGCGCGTGCCACAATCCATTTGTACTAGAAATTGTAAAGTTGCATTGTGCCTCTTTTTTGGACACAAAACTATGTTATGATTTGTAAAACCTTTTTGCACCTACAGTTCTCCTAATAAGCTTTGATTTGATATCATAAGTGGTTACACCCCTGTCAAAAGTCATGCCCTACTTTAATTGACATGCATGTTCCACGATCCGTCTGTTCCAGAAATTCCAAAGTTGCACAGTCCATGCTTTTTAGACTCAAAACTTGGCTACAATGTGTAAACGTTGTCAAACCTATAGGTCTCCCAATATGCTTCAATTTGATATCTTACGGGCCATGTGGTACCACCCATGGCCCGTAAGATATCAATTTGTTCTCGAAATTCTACTGCTGCACAGTATATGTTTTTGGGACTTGAAACTAGGCTATGATAAGTAACCTCTGTTGCACCTTGAATAAGCTTTGATTTGATATCTTACGGGTCATGTGGTACCACTCATGTCAAATGTTGTGCCCTACAGAAGTTGGTATGCCCGTGCCACGATCCGTCTACTCTGAAAATTCTAAAGTTGCACGGTCATTGAATTTTAGACTCAAAACTTGGTTATGATGGGTAAACCCTGTTGCCCCAGTAGGACTTCGAAGAAGATAGATTTGATATCTTACCGGCCAGGTGGTTCCACTAGAGTGAGAAGTTATGCCTTATGGAAGTTGACCTGTGCGTGCTACGATCTGTCTGTTCTAGAAATTTCAAAGTTTTATAGTCTGTGTTTTTTACACACGAAACTAGACTACGATGCGTAAAAACTTGTAGGTGTCTGAATAAGGTTCAATTCGATATCTTACAGGCCATGTTGTTCCACCCATACGGAAAGTTATGCCCTATAGAAGTTGAACAGCGCGTGCCACAATAAATTTGTTGTAGAAATTCTAAAGCTGCACAGTGTATGTTTTCTGGACTTGGAACTCGGTTGTGATGGGTAAAGCCTTTCACATCTTACAGGCCACGTGGTTCCACCGATGTCAAAAGTTATTCCCTATAGAAGTTGAACTGTGCGTGCCACGATCAATTTGTTATAGAAATTCTACAGCCGCACATTCTATGCTTTTTAAACTTGGAACTGGAGTGTAATGGGTAAACCCTATTACACCTTCAGTAAGCTTCAATTTAATATCTTACGGGCCATTGGTTCCACCCATATCAAAACTTATGCCCTACAGAAGTTGACCTGCGCGTGCCATGATCAATTTGTTGCAGAAATTATAAAGCTACACAGTCTATGTTTTATGGACATGAAAGTAGGTTGTGATGTGGAAAAACTCTCACAACTTGAGTAAGTTTCGATTTGATATCTTACGGGTCACGTGGTCCCACTCATGTTAAAAGTTATGCTGTACAGAAGTTGACTTGCGCGGGGCACGATCCATTTCTTGTGGAAATTCTAAAGCTGCACAGTCTATTTTTTTAGACTTGGAACTAGGCTATGATGGGTAAATTCTATCTCCCCTTGAGTAAGCTTCGATTTGATATCCTACGGGCCACGTGGTTCCACCCTTTTCAAAGGTTATGCCTTACAGAAGTTGACCTACGCTTGCCACAATCAATTTATTGTAGAAAATGTAAAGCTACATCGTCTGTAGTTTTTGGGGCTGAAACAAGGTTGTGATGAGTAAACCCTGTCACACCTTGAGTAAGCTTCGATTGGATATCTTACGGGCCACGTGGTTCCACCCATGTGAAAAGTTATGTCGTACAGAAGTTGTCCTGTGCATGCCACAATCCTTTTGTTGCAGAAATTCTAGAGCTACATTGCCTATGTATTTTGGACCTGAAACTAGGTTGTGATGGGTAAACCCTATCGCACCTTGAACAAGCTTCGAATTGATATCTTACGGGCCACGTGGTTCCACCCATGTCAAAAGGTATGCCCTATCGAAATTGACCTGCGCATGCCACGATCCATCGGTTCCACAAATCCTAAACTACACAGTTCTTGTTCTTTGGATTCGAAACTAGGCTGTGATGGGTAAACCCAGTCATACCTATAGGTCTGTAATGAAGCATCAATTTAATATCTAATGGGGCACGTGGTTCCACCCATATCAAATGTTATGCCCTACAGAAGTTGGCAAGGGTGTGCCAGGATCCGTCTGTTCCAGAAATTCTAAAGTTGCACGGTGTTTGAATTTTAGACTCAAAACTTGGCTACGATGGGTAATCCCTATCGCACCGTTAGGACTCTTAATAAGATCGATTTGATATCTCATGGGCAGCGTCATTCCACCAGAGTGAAAAGTTATACCTTATGACAGTTGACATGTGCGTGCCCCGATCCGTCTGTTCAAGAAATTCTAAAGTTGCACAGTCTGTGTATTTTACACATGAAATAAGACTTTGATTCATAAAACCTATTGTTCTTGTTGGTCTCTAAATAAGCTTCCATTGGATATCTTACGGGGCAAATGGTCCACCCCATATCAAATGTTATGCCCCACGGAAGTTGGCTACGCGTGCCACGATCCGTATATTCTAGAAATTCTAAAGTTACACGGTGTTTAAATTTTAGACTCAAAACTTGGCTATGATTGGTAAACCCTGTCACTTGGTTCCACCAGAGTAAGAAGTTATGCCTTACAGAAGTTGACATGCGCGTGCCACGATCCGTCTGTTCTAGAAATTCTAGAGTCGTACAGTCTGTGTTTTTTACACACAAAACAACACTACGGATACGTAAAAACTATTGTACCTGTAGGTCTCTGAATAAGCTTCAATTTGATATCTTACAGGCCACGTGGTTCCACCAAATTCAAAAGTAATGCCCTAAAGAAGTTGAACAACACGTCCCATGATCAATTTCTTGCAGATATTTGAAAACTATACGGTCTATGTTTTTTGGACTTGGAACTAGGCTGTGATGGGTAAACCCCATTGCACCTTGAGTAAGGTTCGATTTGATATCTTACGGGCTACAAGGTTCCACCTATGTCAAAAGTTATGACCTGTAGAAGTTGACATGCGCGTGCCACGATCCATTTGTTACATAAAATCTAAAGCTGCACAGTCTATGTTTTTCGGACTTGAAACAAGGCTATGACGGGTAAAACCTATCACAGCTTGAGTAAGCTTTGATTTGATATCTTACGGGTCATGTGGTTCCTCCCATGTATAAACCTATTACCTATGGAACTTGACCTGCGCGTGCCACGATCCATTTGTTGTAAAAATTCTAAAGCAGCACAGTCTATGTTCTGGGATTTGAAACTATGTTGTGATGGGTAAACCCTGTTGCACCTTAAATAAGCTTTGATTTTATATATTACAGATCATGTGGTTCCACCCATGTCAAATGTTATACAATACAGAAGTTGGCATGCAGGTGCCACGATCCGTCTATTCTGGAAATTCTAAAGTTACACGGTCTTTGAATTTTAGACTCAAGACTTGGCTACGAGGGGTAAACCCTGTCTCACCAGTAAGACTCTAAACAAGATAGATTTGATATCTTATGGGCCACGGGGTTCCACCAGAGTGAGAAGTTATGTCTTACGGAAGTTGACATGCATGTGGCACGATCCATCTGTTCCAGAAATTCTAGAGTTGTACAGTCTGAATTTTTTACACACGAAACTAGTTTGAGATGCATAAAAACTATCGTACTTGTAGGTCTCTAAATAAGCTTCAATTTGATATCTTACGGGCCACGTGGTTCCACCCCTGTCAAAAGTTATGCCCTACAGAATTTGAAATGTGCGTGCCATGATCAATATTTTACAGAAATTCTAAAGCTACAGTGTCTACATTTTATGGACTTGGAACTAGGCTGTAATGGGTAAACCCTGTTGAGCCTTGAGTAAGCTTCGATTTGATATCTTACGGGCCACGTGGTTCCACCCATGTTAAAAGTTATCCCCTACAGAAGTTGACCTACGCGTGTAACGATCCATTTGTTGCAGAAATTCTAAAGTTTCACAGTCTATGTTTTTCGACTTGAAACTAGGTTGTGTTGGTAAAATCTGTCGCATCTTGAGTAAGCTTTGATTTTATATCTTACGGGCCATGGGGTTCCTCCCAAGTCAAAAGTTGTGTCGTACGGTAGTTGACTTGCGCGTGCCACGATCCATTGGTTACAAAAATTCTAAAAATGTACAATCTATGTTTTTTGGTCTTGAAACTATGTTGTGAAGGGTAAACCCTATTGCACCTTGAATAAGCTTCGATTTAATATCTTACGGGACACGTGGTTCCACCCATGTCAAAAGTTATGGCCTATGTAAGTTGACCTGTGTGTGCCACGATCCATCGGTTCCACAAATTCAAAACTGCACAGTCCTTGTTTTTTGGACTCAAAACTCGACTGCAATAGGTAAACGCTGTCGCACCTTTAGGTCTCAGAATAAGCCTCGATTTTATATCTAAGGGGCCACGTGATTCTACTCGAGTCAGAAGTTATGCCCTACGGAAGTTGACTTACGCGCGCCACGATCTGATGTCAAAAGTTATGCCTTATGGAAGTTGACCGTGCGTGCCACGATCTGTCTGTTCCAAAATTTTTAAAGCCACACAATGCGTGATTTTTTACACAAAATTACACTGCGATTTGATATCTTATAGGACACGCGGTTCCACCAAAGGGAGTCGTTATGCCTTACGGAAGTTGACATGCACGTGGCACGATCCATCTGTTCCATAAATTCTAGAGTTGTACAGTCTGAGTTTTTTACACATGAAACTAGACTGAGATGCATAAAAACTATCGTACTTGTAGGTCTCTAAATAAGCTTCAATTTGATATCTTACGGGCCACGTGGTTCCACCCCTGTCAAAAGTTATGCCCTACAGAAATTGAAATGTGCGTGCCATGATCAATATTTTGCAAAAATTCTAAAGCTGCACAATCTCTATTTTTTGGACTTGGAACTATGTTGTAATGGGTAAACCCTATTGAGCCTTGAGTAAGCTTCGAGTTGATATCTTACGGGCCATGTGGTTCCACCCATGTTAAAAGTTATGCCCTATAGAAGTTGACCTGCGTGTGTAACGATCCATTTGTTGCAGAAATTCTAAAGTTACACAGTCTATGTTTTTCGACTTGAAGCTAGGTTGTGTTGGTAAAATCTGTCACAGTTTGAGTAAGCTTTGATTTTATATCTTACGGGCCATGGGGTTCCTCCGATGTCAAAAGTTGTGCCCTACGAAAGTTGACTTACGCGTGTGATGATCCATTTGTTACAGAAATTCTAAAAATATACAGTCTATGTTTTTTGGACTTGAAACTATGTTGTGAAGGGTAAACCCTATTGAACTTTGAATAAGCTTCGATTTGATATCTTACGGGACACGTGGTTCCACCCATGTCAAAAGTTATGCCCTATGTAAGTTGACCTGCGTGTGCCACGATCCATCGGTTCCACAAATTCAAAACTACATAGTCCATGTTTTTTGGACACAAAACTCAGCTTCGGTGGTTAAACGCTGTCGCACCTGTAGATCTGAGAATAAGCTTCAATTTTATATTTAATGGGCCTCGTGGTTCTACTCGAGTAAAAAGTTATGCCCTACGTAAGTTGACTTACGCGCGCCAGGATCCCATGTCAAAAGTTATGTCTTACAGAGTTGACCGTACGTGCCATGATCTGTCTGTTCCAGAAATTTTAAAGCCACACAATCCGTGTTTTTTTAAACAAAACTACACTGCGATTTGATATCTTATAGGACACGTGGTTCCACCCATTTCAAAAGTTATGCCCTACGAAATTTGACATCCGCGTGCGACGATCCATTTGTACTAGAAATTGTAAAGTTGCATTGCGCCTGTTTTTTGGACACAAAACTATGCTGTTATTTGTAAAACCTTTTTGCACCTATAGGTCTCCGAATAAGCTTTGATTTGATATCATAAAGGGAAAGTGGTTACACCCCTGTCAAAAGTTATGCCCTACTTTAATTGACATGCATGTGCCACAATCCGTCTGTTCCAGAAATTCCAAAGTTGCACAGTCCATGTTTTTTAGACTCAGAACTTGGTTACAACGTGTAAACCTTGTCGAACGGAAGTTGACTTGCGCGTGCCATGATGCACCTGTTCCAGAAATTTTAGAGCTGGATAGTGTGTGTTTTTTACACATGAAACAAGACTGCAATGAATAAAACCTATTGTACTAGCCATTCTTTGAATAAACTTCAATTTGATATCTCAAGGGGCATGTGGCCCCAACCATGTCAAATGTCACGCCCTACAGAAGTTCGCATGTGTGTGCCACGATCCGACTAAAAATTCTAAGGTTGCACTCTCTTTGAATTTTAGACTCAAAACTTGGCAACTATGGGTAAAACCTGTCGCACTAGTAGGACTCTTAGTAAAATAGATTTGATATCATACGGGCCACTTGGTTCCACCAGAGTGAGAAGTAATGATTTACAGAAGTTGACATGCAAGTGCCACGATCTGTCTGTTCTAAATATTCTAGAGTTGTACAGTCTGTGTCTTACGGGTCATGCACGTGCCACGATCCGTCTGTTCTAGAAATTCTAAACTTTTATAGTCTGTGTATTTTACACATGAAACTAGACTACGATGTGCAAAAACAATCGTGCTAGTCGGTCTCTGAATAAGCTTCAATTTGATATCATACGGGCCATGTCCTTCCACCCACGACAAAAGTTATGCCCTACAGAAGTTGAACTGCGCGCGCCACAATCAAGTTTTTGCAGAAATTCTAAAGCTGCACAGTCTACATTTTATGGACTTGGAACTAGGCTGTTATGGGTAAAGCATGTCGTAACTTGAGTAATCTTCGATTTGATATCTTACGGGCCATGTGGTTCCTCCCATGTCAAAACTTATGCCGTACAGAAGTTGACCTGCGTGTGCCACAATTCGTTTGTTGCAGAAATTCTAAAGCTGTATAGTCTATGTTTATTGGACTTGAAACTAGGTTGCGATGGGTAAAACCTGTCGTAACTTGAGTAATCTTCGATTTGATATCTTACGGGCCATGTGGTTCCTCCCATGTCAAATTTATGCCTTACAGAAGTTGAACCACGTCCCACGATCAATTTGTTGCAGAAATTCTAAAGCTATACAATCTATGTTTTTGACATGAGTGGAACCACGTACCACGATCCATTTGTTGACCTGCGTGTGCCACAATTCATTTGTTGCAGAAATTCTAAAGCTGTATAGTCTATGTTTATTGGACTTGAAACTAGGCTGTGATGGGTAAAACCTATCGCAACTTGAGTAATCTTCGATTTGATACCTTACGGGCCACGTGGTTCCACCCATATAAAAAGTTATGCCATATGGAAGTTGAACTGCGCCTCCTACGATATATTTGTTTCAGAAATTGTAAAGTTGCATAGTCTATGTTTTTTGGACATGAAACTAGGCGGTGATGGGTAAACCCTATCACACCTTGAGTAAGCTTCGATTTGATATCTTATGGGCTACGTGGTTCCCCTAATGTAAAACTTTATGCCTTACAGAAGTTGACCTGCGCGAGCCACGATCTATTTGTTACGGAAATGCTAAAGCTGCACAGTCGACGAAAATCCGATTGTCGTGAAAAGTGTATCAAAGCCACTTCGTCTGTTTGATCAGGATTATTAGTATATTTGGTATTAATATAAGTATCCCTATTCTCTAGGTTATCAGTAAAAGTTACTACACGTTTGGCTTTTCTTGAACGAATCTCATGATCCTTTGCCATACTTCTTCGTTTTCTCCTTCATGTTGCTCTAAATTATCGGTTGCAAAAATTCTAAAGCTGCAGAGTCAATCTTTTGGGACTTCAAACTAGACTATGATTGGTAAAATCTGTCGCAACTTGAATAAGCTTCGATTTGGTATCTTATGGGCCACGTGGTACCACTCATGTCAAAAGTTAAGCCATATCGAAGTTGACATGCGCGTGGCACGATCCATTTGTTGTAGAAATTCTAAAGCTACACAATCTATGTTCTTTAGACTTAAAACTAGGCTGTGATGAGTAAACCCTGTCGCACCGTGAGTAGGCTTCGATTTGATATCTTAAGAGCCACGTGGTTCCACCCATAGTCTGTGCGTTCCACGAACCATTTGTTGCAGAAATTCTAAAGCTGTAAATTCAGCATTATTTGCACTTGAAACGAGACTGTAATGGGTAAAAACTGTCTTACCTTGAATAAGCTTTGATTTGATATCTTACGGGCCACATGGTTCCACCCATGTGAAAAGTTATGTCGTATGGAAGTTGAACTGCGCGTGCCACGATCCATCGGTTCAACAAATTCTAAAATGCACAGTACATTTTCTTGGACTCAAAACTGGGTCGTGACAAATAAACCCTATCTCACCTGTAGATCTCAGAATAAACTTCGATTTTATATATAACGGGCTACGTGGTTCCACCTGAGTCAAAAGATATGTCCTAAAGCTGCACAGACTATGTTTTGGACTTGAAACTAGCCTATAATGGGTAAACTTGGTCGTACCTTGAATAAGAGGGCCACGTGGTTCCACCCATATCAAAAGTTATGCCTTACAGAAGTTGACATGCAAGTGCCACAATCCGTCTGTTCCAGAAAGTCTAGAGTTGTACAGTCTGAGTTTTTTACACACGAAACTAGACTGAGATGCGTAAAAACTATCGTACTTGTAGGTCTCTATATAAGCCTCAATTTTATATCTTACGGGCCACGTGCTTCCACCCATATGAAAACTTTTGCCCTACAAAAATTGAAATGTGCGTGCCACGATCAATATTTTGTAGAAATTCTAAAGCTACACAGTCTATCTTTTTTGGACTTGGAACTAGGATGTAATGGGTAAACCATGTTTCACCTTGAGTAAGCTTCGATTTGATATCTTACGGGCCACCTGGTTCTACCCATGTTAAAAGTTTTGCCCTACAAAAGTTGACCTGCCCGTGCAACGATCCATTTGTTGCAGAAATTCTAAAGTTGCACGGTCTATGTTTTTCAACTTGAAACTAGGATGTGTTGGTAAAATCTGTCGCAGCTTGAGTAAGCTTTGATTTTATATCTTACGGGCCATGGGGTTCCTCCCATGTCAAAAGTTGTGCCATATAGAAGTTGACTTGCGCGTGCCACAATCAATTTGTTGCAAAAATTCTACAACGGTACAGTCTATGTTTTTGGACTTGAAACTATGTCGTGAAGGGTTAACCATATTGCATCTTGAATAAGCATCGATTTGATATCTTACAGGACACGTGTTTCCACCCATGTCAAAAGTTAAGCCCTATGTAAGTTTACCTACGTGTGCCACGATCCATCAAATCCACAAATTCAAAACTGCACAGTCCATATTTTTTTAACTTAAAACTCGGCTGCGATGGGTAAACGCTGTCGCACCTGTAGGTTTAAGAATAAGCTTCGATTTTATATCTAACGGGCCATGTGGTTCTACTCGACTCAAAAGTTATGCCCTACGGAAGTTGACTTACGCGCGCCACGATCCCATGTCAAAAGTTATGCCTTAAGGAAGTTGACCTGCACGTGCCACGATCTGTCTGTTCCAGATAGTTTAAAGCCACATAATCCGTGTTTTTTTACACGAAACTACACTGTGATTTGACATCTTATAGGACTCATGGTTCCACCCATTTCAAAAGTTATGCCCTACGAAAGTTGACATGCGCGTTCCACGATCCATTTGCACTAGAAATTCTAAAGTTGCATAGCGCCTGTTTTTAGACTCAAAACATGGATACAATGTGTAAACCTTATCTAACCTATAGGTCTCTCAATAAGCTTCAATTTGATATCTTACGGGCCACATTGTTCCACCCTTGTCAAACGTCATGCCCTACAGAAATAGAACTGCGCGTGCCACGATCAATTTGTTGCAGAAATTCTAAAGCTACACATTCTATGGCTTTTGGACTTGGAACTAGGTTGTGATGGGTAAACCCTGTCACAGTTTGAGTAAACTTTTGGTTTGATATTTTATGGGCCACGTAGTTCCACCAATGTCAAAAGTTATGCCCTACAGAAGTTGACCAGCGCGCGCTAAGATCCCTTTGTTGCAGAAATTCTAAAGTTGCACAATCTATGTTTTTAGACTTGAAACTAGATTTTGATGGATAAAACCTGTCGCAGCTTGAGTAAGTTTTGATTTGATATCCTACGGGCCATATCGTTTCTCCCATGTCAAAAGTTATGCCCTACAGAAATTGACATGTACGTGCCACGATCCGGTAAACCCTGAAACTAGGCTGTGATAGGTAAACCCTGTTGCACCTTGAATAAGCTTCGATTAGATATCATACGGGCCATGTGGTTCCACCTATGTCAAAGGTTATGCCTTATGGAAGTTGACCTGCACGTGCCACGATGCATCAGTTCCATAAATTCTAAACTGCACATTCCATGTTTTTTGGACTCAAAGATGGGCAGCGATGGGTAAACCCTATCGCACTTGTAGGTCTCAAAATAAGCTTCGATTTGACCTCTAATGGGCCACATGGTTACACCCGAGTCAAAGGTTAGTCCCTACGGAAGCTGACTTGTGCGTGCCACGATCAACCTGTTCGAGAAATTTTAAAGAAGCACAGTCTGTGTTCATTAGATTTGAAACTGGAATGTGACAGGTAAAATCGAAAGTTGACATGCAAGTGCCACGATCCGTCTGTTCGAGAAATTCTAGAGTTGTACAGTCTGTGTCTTTTACACACAAAACTAGACTACGATGCGTAAAAGCTGTTGTACTGAAAGGTCTCTTAATAAGCTTCAATTTGATATCTTACAAGGCATGTGGTACCACCCAAGTCAAAAGTTATACCCCACAAAAGTTGAACTGTGCGTCCCACGATCTATTTGTTGCAAAAATTGAAAAGCTACACAGCCTATGTTTTTTGGACTTGGAACTACTCTCTGATGGGTAAACTCTGTCACACCTTGAATAAGCTTCAATTTGATATCTTACGGGTCACGTTGTACCACCCATGTCAAATATTATGCCCTACAGAAGATAGTATGTGCGTGCCACGATCTGTCTATTCTAGAAATTCTAAATTTGCACGGTCTTCGAGTTTTATACTCAAAACATAGCTACGATGGGTAAACTCTGTCGCCGTAGTAGGACTTTGAATAAGATAGATTTGATATCTTACGGGCCACGTGTTTCCACTAGAGTGAGAAGTAATGCCTTATGAAAGTTGTCATGCACATGCCACGATCCGTCTGTTCTAGAAATTCTAAAGTTTTATAGTTTGTGTATTTTACACACAACACTAGACTACGATGCGCAAAAACTATCGTACTAGTAGGTCTATGAATAAGCTTCAATTTGATATCATACGGGCCAAGATGTTCCATCCATGAAAAAAGTTATGTCCTACAGAAGTTGAACTCTGCGTGCCACAATCAATTTGTTGGAGAAATTCTAAAGTTGCACAGTCTACGTTTTATGGACTTGGAACTAGGCTGTGATGAGTAAAGCATGTCGTAACTTGACTAAGCTTTTGATTTGACATCATACGGGCCACGTGGTTCCACCCATGTCAAAACTTATGCCCTAAAGAAGTTGACTTGCGTGTGCCACAATCCATTTGTTGCAGAAATTCTGAAGCTGTATGGTCTTTTTTTTTGGACTTAAAACTAGTCCGTGATGGATAAACCTGTCGCAACTTGAGTAATCTTCGATTTGATATCTTACGAGCCGCGTGGTTCCTCCCATGTCAAAAGTTATGCCATACAGAAGTTGAACTGCGCGTCCCACGATTTATTTGTTGCTGAAATTTTAAAGTTGTACAGTCTATGTTTTTTGGACTTGGAACTAGGCTGTGATGGGTAAGCCCTATCGCACCTTGAGTAAGCTTCGATTTGATATCTAAAGGGCCACGTGGTTCCTCCCATGTCAAAAGTTATGCCTTACAGAAGTTGACCTGCATGTATCACGATTCATTTGTTGCAGAAATTGTAAAGATGCACAATTAATGTTTTTCAGACTTGATCACAGCTTGAGAAAGCATCGATTTGATATCTTACGGGCCATGTGGTTCCACCCATGTCAAAAGTTATGTCCTACAGAAGTTGAACTACGACTGCCATAAACTATTTGTTGCACAAATTCTAAAGCTGCACAGTCTATGTTTTCTGGACTTGGAACTAGGCTGTGATGGGTAAAGATTGTCGTACCTTGAGTAAATTTTTGAATTGATACCTAACGGGTCACGTATTTCCACCCATGCCAAAAGTTATGCCCTACAGAAGTTCACATGCGCGTGTCACGAGCCATTTTTGCAAAATTTTAAAGCTGCATAGTCTATATTATTTTGGCTTGAAACTAGGCTAGGATATGTAAAACCTGTCGTACCTTGAATAAGCTTCGATTTGATATCTTACAGGTCACGTGGTTCCACCCATATCCAAAGTTATGCCATATGGAAGTTGACATGCGCCTGCCACAATCCATTTGTTGCACAAATTCTAAAGCTACAGAGTCTATGTTTTGTGGACTTGAAACTAGGTATTGATAGGTAAACCTTGTAGCACCTTGAGTATAGATTTGATATCTTACGGGCCACTTGGTTCCACCAGAGTGAGAAGTTATGCCTTATAGAACTTGACATGCGCGTGCCACGATCCATCTGTTTTAGAAATTCTAGAGTTATACAGTCTATGTTTTTTACACACGAAACTAGACTATGACACGTAAAAACTGTCGTACTTGTAGGTCTCTGAATATGCCATAATTTCAAATCTTATGGGGCACGTGGTTCCACCCACGTCAAAAGCTATGCCCTCCAGAAGCTGACTTGCGCGGGCAACGATCTATTTGTTATAGAAATTCGAAAGCCGCGATGGGTAAACCCTATCGCACCTTGAGTAAGTTTTTTGGACTTGGAACTAGGCTGTGATGGGTAAACCCTATCGCACCTTGAGTAAGCTTTGATTTTATATCTTACGGGCCACGTGGTTCCACCCATGTCAAAAGTTATGCCTTATAGAAGTTGACCTGCGTGTGCCACAATCCATTTGTTGTACAAATTCTAAAGCTGCAAAGTCCATGTTTTTCCGACCTGAAACTAGGTTGTGATGGGTAAAACCTGTCGCAACTTGAGTAAGCTTCGATTTGATATCTTACACGCCACGTGGTTGCACCCATGTCAAAAGTTATGCCCTATGCAAGTTGACCTGCGCGTGCCACGATCCATTTTTTTTGTAGAAATTCTAAAACTGAACAGTCTATGTTTTTTGGACATGAAACTAGACTGTGATGGGTAAACCCTGCGCACCTTGAGTAAGCTTCGATATAATATCTTGCGGGCCACATGGTTCCACCCATATAAAAATTTATGCCCTATAGAAGTTGATCTGCCTGTGCCATGATCCGTTTGTTGCAGAAATTATAAAGTCATACAGTCTATGTTTTTTGAACTTGAAACTAGGTTGTGATGGGTAAACCCTATTTCACCTTGAATGAGGTTCGATTTGATATCTTACGGGCCACGTGTTTCCAGCCATATCAAAGGTTGTGCCCTATCGGCTGCGACGGTGCCCTATCAGCTGCGACGGGTAAACCCTATCGCGTCTGTAGGTTTCAGAATAAACTTTGATTTTATATCTAAAGGGTCACATGATTCAGCCCAAGTCAAAAGTTATACCCTACGGAAGTTGTCTTGCGTGTGCCACGATCCACCTGTTTGAGAAATTTTAAAGTTCCATAGTCTGTGTTCTTTGGTTTCAAAACTGGGCTGTGACTGGCAAACCATGTCACACCTTTCGGTCACTAATGAAGCATCGATTTGATATCTTACGAGACACGTGGTACAGTGTGAAAAGTTATGCCTTTCGGAAGTTGACATGTGTGTGCGATGATCCGACTGTTCCAAAAATTCTAAAATTGTACAGTCTTTGTTTTTTATACATAAAACTAGACTACGATGCATAAAACCTGTCGCACTTGTAGGTCTCCGAATAAGCTTCAATTTGATATCTTACGGGCTATGTGGTGCCACCCATGTCAAAAATTATGCCCTATGGAAATTGACCTGTGCATGCCACAATCCATCAATGTTTTTTGGACTCAAAACTGGGCTACGATAGGTAAACCCTGTCGCATCGGTAGTTCTCTGAATAAGCTTCGATTTTATATCTAACAGGCCACGTGGTCCCACCCGAGTAAAAAGTTATGCCCTAGGGAAGTTCACTTGCGCGCGCCACAAATCCCATGTTCTAGAAATTTTAAAGTTGCACAGTCTGTGTTCTTTGGATTCGAAACTGGGTTGGGATAGGTAAAGCCTGTCGCACGAATAGGTCTCTGATGAAGCATCAATTTAATATCTTAAAGTTGTATAGTCTGTGTTTTTTATGCATGAAAGAAGACTACGATTCATAAAACCTATTGTTCTTGTCAGTCTCGGAATAAACTTTAATTTGATATCATACAGGGCACATGGTCCAACCAATGTCAAATGTTATGCCCTATGGAAGATGGCATGCGCGTGCCATGATCCGTCTATTCCAAAAACTCTAAAGTTGCACGAACTTTGAATTTTAGACTCAAAACTTGGCTACGATTGGTAAACCCTGTCGCCCCAGTAGGAATCTGAATAAGATAGATTTGATATCTTACGGGCCACGTGTTTTCACCAAAGTAAGAAGTTATGCCTTACAGAAGTTGACATGTGCGTGTGCCACGATCCGTCTGTTCTAGAAATTCTAAAGTTTTATAGTCTATGTTTTTTACACACGAAACTAGACTACGATGCGTAAAACCCACCATACTTGTAGGTCTCTGAATTAGCTTCAATTTGATATCTTACGGGCCATGTTGTTCCACCCATGTCAAAAGTTATGCCCTCTAGAAGTTGAATATTACGTGCCACGATCAATATTTTGCAGAAATTCTAAATCTGCACAGTCGATATTTTTTGGACTTGGAACGAGGCTGTGATGGGTAAACCCTGTCGCTCCTTGAGTAGGCTTCGATTTGATATCTTACGGGCCACGTGGTTCCACCCCTGTCAAAAGTCATGCCCTACAAAAGTTGACCTGCACGTGCAACGATCCATTTGTTACAAAATTTCTAAAGCTTCATAGTCTATGTTTTTAGACTTGAAACTAGGTTATGATGGGTAAAACCTGTCGTACCTTGAGTAAGCTTCGATTTTATATCTTACGGGCCATGGGGTTTCTCCCATGTTAAAAGTTATGCCCTACGGAAGTTGACTTGCACGTGCCACGATACATAGTCTATGTTTTTTGGACTTGAAACTATGATGTGAATGGTTAACCCTATTGCACTTTGAATAAGCTTCGATTTGATATCTTACGGGACACATGGTTCCACCCATTTCAAAAGTTATGCCCTCTGTAAGTTGACCTGCGTGTGCCACGATCCATCGGTTCCACAAATTTGAAACTGCACAGCCCATGTTTTTTGGACTCAAAAGTTGGTTGTCGCACCTGTAGGTCTCAAAATGATGGGTAAATGTTGTCACACCTGTAGGTCTCAAAACTTGGCTGCGATGGGTAAATGATGGGCACGTGATTTTACACGAGTCAAAATTTATGCACTACGGTTGACTTGCGCGCACCATGATCCACCTTTTCTAGAAATTTTAAAGCTGCATAGTTTGTGTTCTTTCTATTCAAAACTGGGCCGTGATGGGTAAACCCTGTAGGTCCCCGATAAAGCATCGATTTGATATCTTACAGGGCACGTGGTTCCACCCATGACAAATGTTATGCACTACGGATGTTGGGATGCGTCTGTCACGATCCGTCTGTTCTATAATTTTAAAGTTGCACGGTCTATGAATTTTGGACTCTAAACATGGCTACGATGGGTAGGCCATATCGAGCCACTAGGACTCTGAATAAGATTCGATTTGATATCTTACGGGCCACGATCTGTATGTTACAGATTCAGCTTTGATTTGATATCTAACGGGCCACGTAGTTCCACCCAAGTCAAAAGTTGTGCCCTACGGAAGTTGACTTGCGCGTGCCACAATCCACTTGTCCCAGCAGTTTTAAAGTTGCATTTTATGCATTCTTTAGATTCGAAATTAGGCTCTGATGGGTTAACCCTGTCGCACCTGTAGGTTTCTGAATAAGCTTCAATTTGTTATCTTATGGACCACGTCATTCCACCCATGTCAAAAGTTATGCCCTAGAGAAGTTGACTTGTGCGTGCCACGATCTATTTGTTGCAAAAATTCTAAAACTACAGAGACTATGTATTTTGGACTTGAAACTATGCTGTGAAAGGTTAACCATGTTGCACCTTCAATAAGTTTCGATTTGATATCTTACGGGCCACGTGGTTCCACCTGAGTCAAAAGTTATGCACTACAGAAGTTGACCTGTCTGGGCCCCGATCCGCCCGTTCTAGAAATTCTAAAGCTACAAAGTCTGTGTTTTTTAGATTTGAAATTAGGCTACATTGGTTTAACCATGTTACACCTGTAGGACTCTGAATAAGCTTCGATTTGATATCATACGGCCCACGTGGTTCTGCCTGAGCCAAAAGTTATGTCCTACAAAAGTTGACCTGTGCATACCACGATCCGCCTGTTAATTTTACAGGTACACAGTCTGTGTTCTTTGGAATCAAAATTGGGCTACGACGGGTAAACACTGTCGCACCTGTAGGTCTTATTATATGCTTTGATTTCATATTTCTGGGGAAGGTGGTTCCATCCATTTCAAAAGTAATGCCCTAAGGAAGTTGACATGCGCCTGCCACGTTCCGTCTGATCAACTCGAGTCATAACTTATGGGAACTTGTAGGTCTCTGAATAAGCTTCAATTTGATATCTTATAGCGCACATGGTCCAACCCATGTTAAATGTTATGCCATACAGAAATAGGCATGCACGTGCCACGATACGTCTATTCTGGAAATTCTAAAGTTGCACGGTCTTTGAATTTTAGACTCAAAACTTGGCAACGATTGGTAAACCCCATCGCACTAGTAGGACTCTGAATAAGATAGATTTGATATCTTACGGGCCACGTGTTTTCACCAAAGTGAAGTTATGCCTTACAGAAGTTGACATGCGTGTGCCACGATCCGTCTGTTCTAAAAATTCTAGAGTTGTACAGTGTGTGTTTTCTACACACAAAACCAGACTACGATACTTAAAAACTATCTTACTTGTAGGTCTCCGAATAAGCTTCAATTTGATATCTGACGGGCCTCGTGGTTCCACCCAAGTCAAAAGTTATACCTTATAGAAGGTGATCTGCGCCTGCCACGATCTGTTTGTTGAAAAAATTTTAAAGCTTCATAATATATGTTTTTTGGACTTGAAACTAGGATGTAATGGGTAAACCCATTACATGGGTGGATAAGCTTACAGAAGTTGAACTGCGCACCCTATGATCAATTTGTTCAGAAATTTTAAAGCTACACAGTCTATATTTTTTGGACTTGGAACTAGGTTGTGATAGGTAAACCCTGTCGCATCTTGAGTAAGCTTCGATTTGATATCTTACGGGCCACGAGGTTCCACCCATGTCAAAAGTTGTACCCTATTGAAGGTGATTTGCGCCTACCATTATCCGTTTGTTGCAAAATTCTAAAGCTTCACAATCTATGTTTTTTGGACTTAAAACTAGGATGTAATGGGTAAACCTAATCGCACATTGAGTAAGCTTCAATTTGATATCTTACGGGCCATGTGGTTCCACCAATGTGAAAAGTTATGCCCGATAGAAGTTGATCTGCAAGTGCCACGATCTGTTTGTTGCAAAAATTCTAAAGCTGTGCAGCCTATGTTTTTTGAACTTGAAACAAGGCGGTGATGGGTAAACCTTGTCGCACCTTGAATAAGCTTCGATTTGATATCTTACGGGCCACGTGGTTCGACCCATGTCAAAAGTTATGCCCTACAAAACTTGACCTACGTGCCACGATCCATTTGCTGTAGAAATTCTAAAGTTATACAGTCTATGTTTTTTAGACTTGAAACTAGGCTGTGAGGGGTAAAACTTGTAGCAGCTTGAGTAAGCTTCGATTTGATATCTTATGGGCCATATGGTTTCACCCATGTGAAAAATTATTGCCTATGGAAGTTGACCTGCTCGTGCCACGATCCATTTGTTGCAGAAATTCTAAAGTTGCACAAGCAATGTTTTTGGGACTTGAAACTAAGTTATGATTGGTAAACTCTGTCACACCTTGAATAAGTTTCAATTTGATATCTTACGGGCCAAGTGGTTCCACCAATGTCAAAAGTTATGCCCTATGGAAGTTGACATGCACGTGCAATGATCCGTTTGTCGCAGAAATTCTAAAGCTTCACAATCTATGCTTTTTGCTCTTGAAACTAGGCTTTGATGGGTAAAGCCTGTCGCACCCTTAGTAATCTTGGATTTCATATCTTACGAGCCATGTGGTTCCACCCATGTCAAAAGTTATGCTCTACAGAAGTTGATCTGCGCTTGCCACGATCTGTTTGTTGATGAAATTCTAAACTTGTATAGTCTATGTTTTTGCACTTAAAACTCGCCTGTGATGGGTAAACCCTGTCGTACCTTGAATAAGCTTCGATTTGATTTCTTACGAGCTACGTGCTTCCACCCATTTCAAAAGTTATGCCCTATGTAAGTTGACCTACGCGTGCCACGATCTGTTTTTTATAGAAATTCTAAAGATACATAGTCAATACAGTCTATGTTTTCTAGACTTTAAACTAGGCTGCCACAGGTAAACCCTGACGCACCTTGAGTAAGCTTTCGATTTGATATCTTACAGGCCACGTGATTCCACCCATGTCAAAAGTTATGCCTTACAGAAGTTCACATACGCGTGCCACAATCCATTTGTTCCAGAAATTCTAAAGCTGCAGAGTCTATATTATTTTGACTTGAAAATAGCCTGTGATGGGTAAAACCTGTCGCAGCTTGAGTAAGGTTTGAATTGATATCTTACGGGCCATGTGGTTCCTCCCATGCAAAAGTTATTCCATATAGAAGTTGACTTGAACGTGCCACGATCCATTTGTTGTATAAATTCTAAAGCTGCATAGTCTATCCTTTTGGGACTTGAAACTAGGCTATGATGGTAAACTCTATCGCACCTTGAATAAGCTTCAAATTGATGTCTCACGAGTCACGTGGTTCCCCCTGTCAAAAGTTATGCCATATGAAAGTTGACATGCGCGTGCCACGATCCATTTGTTGCTGAAATTCTAAAGCTATATAGTCTATGTTTTTTGCACTTGAAACTAGGCTGTAATAGGTAAACCCTGTTGCACCTTGAATGAGCTTCGATATGATATCTTCTGAGCCATATGGTTCCACCCATGTCAAAAGTTGTGTCCTATGGAAGTTGACCAGCATGTGCCACGATCCATCAGTCCCACAAATTCTCAACAGCAGAGCCCATGTTTTTTGCACTCAAACCTGTAGGTTTCAGAATAAGCTTCGATTTGATATCTAAAGGGTCACGTGATTCAACCCGAGTCAAAAGTTATACCCTACGAAAGTTGTCTTGCGTGTACCACGATCCACCTGTTCAAGAAATTTTAAAGCTGCACAATTTGATATCTTACGGGGCACGTGGTCCAGAGTGAAAAGTTATGCGTTACAGAAGTTGACGTGCGTGCCACAATCCGTCTGTTCCAGAAATTCTAAAATTGTACAATCTGTGTTTTTTATACACGAAACTAGACTTTGATGCGTAGAATCTATCACACTTGTTGGTCTCTAAATAAGCCCTGTCGCACCTTGAGTAGGCTTTGATTTGATATCTTACTAGTCACGTGGTTCCACCCATGTCAAACGTTATTCCCTACGGAAGTTGATTTGCGCGTTACACAATCCGTTTGTTTCAGAAATTCTAAAGCTGTAAAGTCAACGTTTATTGCACTAGAAATAAGTCTGTGATGGGTAAACCCTGTCATAACTTGAATAAGCTTTGATTTGATATCTTACGGGCACGTTGTTCTACCCATGTTAAAAGTTAGGCCCTATGGAGGTTTACGTGCGGGTGCCACGAGCCATCGGTTCCACAAATTCGAAACTACACAGTCCATTTTTTAGGATGAAAAACTTGGCTGCGACAAGTAAACCCTATCGCACCTGTAGATCTCTGAATAAGCTTCGATTTGATATCTAACAGACCACGTGGTTCCACCCAAGTCAAAAGTTATGCCTTACAAAACTTGACATGCGCGTGACACGATCCACCTATTCCAAAATTTTTAAAGCTCCCAAGTCGAATGTTATGCCCTACGGAAGTTGGCAAGCGTGTGCCAGGATCCGTCTGTTCTAAAAATTCTAAAGTTGCACAGACTTTGAATTTTGGGATCAAACCTTAGCTACGATGGGAAACCCTATTGCACCATTAGGACAATGAATAAGATCGATTTGATATCTCATGGGCCTCGTCATTCCACCAGAGTGAAAAGTTATGCCTTATGAAAGTTGACATGCTCACGCCACGATCCGTCTGTTCAAAAAATTCTAAAGTTGTACAGTTTGTGTGTTTCACACATGAAACAAGACTGTGATTCATAAAACCTATTGTTCTTTCAGTCTCTGAATAAGTTTCAATTTGATATCTTATGGGGCACATGAACCAACCCATGTCAAATGTTATGCTCTACGGAAGTTGGCACGCGCGTGCCACGATACGTCTATTCTGGAAATTCTAAACTTGCACGGTCTTTGAATTTTAGACTCAAAACTTGTCGATTAGTAATCCCCGTCACACTAGTAGGACTCTGAATAAGATAGATTTGATATCTTACGGGCAACGTCGTTTCACCAGAGTGAGAAGTTATGCCTTATAGAACTTGACATGCGAGTGCCACGATCCGTCTGTTCTAGAAATTCTAGAGTTTTACGGTCTGTGTTTTTTACACACGAAACCAGACTACGATACTTAAAAACTATCTTACTTGTATGCCCTAAAGAAGTTGAATTGCGCATCCTATGATCAATTTGTTGCAGAAATTTTAAAGTTGCACAGTTATTGTTTTTTGGACTTGGAACTAGGTTATGATGGGTAAACCCTATCGCACCTTGAGTATGCTTCGATTTGATAAGCTTCGATTCAAAGACTGCGCATACAGTTTATGTTTTTTTCACTTGAAACTAAGCATTGATGGGTAAACCTTGTCGCACCTTTAATAAGCTTTGATTTGATATCTTACAGGGCACGTGATTCGACCCATGTCAAAAGGTATTCCCTGTGGAAGTTGACCTGCGCATGCCACAATCCGTCTGTTCCAGAAATTCTAAACTGCACATTCCATGTTTTTTGGACTCAAAATAGGGCTGCAACTAGTAAACCCTATCACACCTATAGGTCATAAAATAAGCTTCGATTTGATATCTAACGGGCCTTGTGGTTCCACTTGAGTCAAACGTTATGCCCTACGGAAGTTGGCATGCGCGTGTCTTGATCCGTTCCACAGTCTTTGAATTTTTGAATGAAAAGTTTTCTGTGATTGGTAAACCCTATCGCACCTATAAGTCTCAGAATAAGCTTCGATTTGATATCTAACACGCCACGTGGTTCCACCCGAGTCAAAAGTTATACCCTATGGAAGTTGACTTGCGCGTGCCACGATCCACCTCTCCCAGAAATTTTAATGCTGCACAATTTGTGTTCTTAAGATTCAAAACTGGGATGGGACGGGTAAACCACGTCGCACCTTGGGTAGTCTTCGATTTGATATCTTACGGGCCAAGTGGTTCCACCAATGTCAAAAGTTATGGTCTACAGAAGTTGATCTGCATATGCCACGATGCATTTGTTGCAGAAATTCTAAAGCTATACAGTCTATGATTTTTACACTTGAAACTAGACAGTGATGGGTAAACCTTGTAGTATCTTGATTAAGCTTCAACTTGATATCTTACGGGCCACATGATTCCACCCATTTCAAAAGTTATGCCCTACAGAAGCTGACCTGCGGGGGCCACGATCCATATGTTACAGAAATTCTAAAGTAGCATAATCAATGTTTTTTGGACTTGAAAGTAGGCTATGATGAGTAAAACCTGTCACAGCTTAAATAAGCTTCGATTTGATATCTTACGGGCCACGTGGTTCTGCCCTTGTCAAAAGTTACGCCCTATGCAAGTTGACCTGCACGTGCCACGATCCGTTTGTTGCAAAACTTATAAAGCTATAAGGTCCATGTTTTTTGCACTTGAAACTAGGCTGTGATGCTTAAACACTGTTGCACCTTGAATAAGCTTCGATTTGATATCTTACGGGCAACGTGGTTCCACCAATGCCAAAAGTTACGCCCCGTGGATATTTACCTGCGTGTGCCACGAATCACATGTTTCAGAAATTTTAAAGCTGCACAGTTTGTGTTCTTTGGATTCGGAATTGAGCTGTGATAGGTAAACCCTGTCACACCTATAGGTCTCCGATGAAGCATCAATTTAATATCTTACGGGGCACGTGGTTCCACCCATGTCAAATGGTATTCCCTCTACAGAAGTTGGCATGTGCATGCAACGATCCGTCTATTCGGAAAATTCTAAAGTTGCACGGTCTTTGAATTTTGGACTCAAAACTTTGCTACAATGGGTAAACCCTGTCACACCATTAGGACTTTGAATAAAATTGATTTGATATCTTACTGCCCACGTGGTTCCACCAGAGTGAAAGGTTATGCCTTAGGGAAGTTAACATGTGCGTTCCACGATTCGTCTGTTCAAGAAATTCTAAAGTTGTACAGTGTGTGTTTTTTACACACGAAACAAGACTACGATGCTTAAAAACTATCGTACTTGTAGGTCTTTAAATAAGATTCAATTTGATATCTTACAGGCCACGTGGTTCCACCCATGTCAAAAGTTATACCCTAAAGAAATTGAACTGCACGTGCCACGATTAATATGTTGTCAAAATTCTAAAGCTGCACAGTCTATCTTTTTTGGACTTGAAACTAGGCTATAATGGGTAAACCGAGTCGCACCATGAATAAGCTTCGATTTGATATCTTACGGGCCATTTGGTTCCAACCATGTCAAAAGTTATGCCCTATAGAAGTTGATCTGCAAGTGTCACGATCTGTTTGTTGCAAAAATTCTAAAGCTATATTGTCTATGTTTTTTGAACTTGAAACTAGGCCAGATGGGTAAACCTTGTCGCACCTTGAATAAGCTTTGATTTGATATCTTACGAGCCACGTGGTTCCACCCATGTCAAATGTTATGCCCCCACAGAAGTTAATCTGCGAGTCCCACGATCCATTTGTTGCAGAAATTCTAAAGCTGCACCGTCTATGTTTTTCGGACTAACAAGCTGGGCTACGATGGGTAAAAAGTGTCGCAACAAATGGATTGAAAGGTTTTCTACAATGGGTAAACCCCATCGCACCAGTAGGTCTCTGAGTAAGCTTCGATTTGATATCTAACAGGCCACGTGGTTCCACCTGAGTCAAAAGTTGATCCCACTGTTCCAGAAATTTTAATGCTGCACAGTCTGTGTTCTTTGGATTTGAAACTGGGCTATGATGGGTATACCACGTCTCACATTGGGTAGGCTTCAATTTGATATCTTACGGGCCACATGGTTCCACCCATGTCAAAAGTTATGCCCTATGCAAGTTGACCTGTGCGTGCCCCCGATCTATTTTTTTGTAGAAATTATAAAACTGAACATTCTATGTTTTTTGGACTTGAAACTAGGATGTGATAGGTAAACCCTGTCGCTCCTTGAGTAAGCTTCGATATGATATCTTGCGGGCCACATGGTTCAACCCATGTCAAAAGTTATGCCCTATAGAAGTTGATCTACACGTGCCATGATCCGTTTGTTGCAGAAATTATAATGGTATACAGTCAATGTTTTTTGCACTTAAAACTAGGCTGTGATGGGTAAATCATGTTGCACCTTGAATGAGCTTCGATCTGATATCTTACGGGACTCGTGGTTCCACCCATATCAAAAGTTATGCCCTACGGAAGTTGATCTGCGTGTGCCACGATCCATCGGTCTCACAAATTCGAAACTGCACAGTCCATGTTTTTTGGACTCAAAAATAGGATGCGATGGGTAAATGTTGTCGCTCCTGTAGGTCTTATTATATGCTTTGATTTGATATTTACGGGGCAGGTGGTTCCGCCCATGTCAAAAGTAATGCCCTAAGGAAGTTGAAATGCGCCTGCCACGTTCTGTCTGATCCAGAAATTCTGTAAATGACCTTCGCGTGCCACGATCTGTCTGTTCCAGAAATTTTAAAGCCCCACAGTCTGTGTTTTTTTAAAACGAAACTATGCTGCATTTTGATATCTTATATGACACGTGGTTACACCCCTATCAAAAGTTATGCCCTACGATAGTTGACATGCATGCGCCATGATCCATCTGTTCGAGAAATTCCAAAGTTGCGCAGTCCATGTTTTTTAGACTCAAAACTTGCCTACATTGTGTAAACCTTGTCGCACCTATAGGTCTCTCATTAAGCTTCGATATGATATCAAATGGGTCATGTAATTCCACCCGACTCGAAAGTTTTTCCAAATGGGAGTCGAAGTACATGCCACGATCCGCCTATTCTAGAAATTTTAAAGCTGCATAGTCCGTGATCTTTGGACTTGAAACTAGGTTGCGATGGGAAAACCTTATTGTCCCTCTAGGTCTCTGAATAAGCTTCGATTTGATATATTAAGGGGCACGTGGTTCCACCCATATGAAAAGTTATGCCCTATAGAAGATGAGATGCTCCTGCCAGGATTAGTACGTTCCAGAAATTCTAAAGCTTCACAGTCTATTTTTTTGGACTCGAAACAGGGCTACGATGGGTAAAACATGTCGCAAATATAGGTCTCTAAATAAGTTTCGATTTGATATCTTACGGGCCACGTGGTTCCACCTCAGTCAAAAGTTATGCCCTATGGAAGTTGACATGTCTGGGCCTCGATCCGCCTGTAGGTCTTATTATATGCTTCTATTTGATATTTACGGGTAAGGTGGTTCCACCCATGTCAAAAGTGATGCCCTAAGGAAGTTGACATGCGCCTGCCACGTTCCGTCTGATCCAGAAATTCCCAAGCTGCACAGTCCATATTTTTTAGACTCAAAACTGGGTACTTGTAGGTCTCTGAATAAGTTTTGATTTGTTCCACTAGAGTCATAACTTATGGTCTACGGAAGTTGACCTGTGCGTACCACGATCCGCTTGTTTCAGAATTTTAAGGTTGCATAGTCTGTGTTCTTTGGAATTGAAACTGGGCTGTGAGAGGTAAACATTGTCACACATGTATGTCTCTGAATATGCTTCAATTTGATATCTTACAGGCCACGTGGTTCCACCCGAGTCTAAAGTTATGTCATACGGAAGTTGACCTGTGCGTGCCCCGATCCGCCTGTTCTAGAAATTCTAAACTTCACAGTCCGTGTTTTTTGCATTCAAAATTAGGCTGCATTGGTTTAACCATGTTACACTTGTAAGACTCTGAGTAAGCTTTGATTTGACCTGTGCGTACCACGATCCGCTTGTTAATTTTAAAGCTACGCAGTCTATGTTCCTGGGACTCAAAACTCAGCTATGACGAGTAAACACTGTCGCACTTGTAGGTCTCGGTATAAGCTTCGATTTGATATTTACGGGGCAGGTGGTTCCACCCATGTCAAAAGTAATGCCCTAAGGAAGTTGACATGCGCCTGCCACGTTCCGTCTGATCCAGAAATTTTACAGTTGACCTGCGCGTGCCACGATCTGTCTGTTTCAGAAATTTTAAAGCCACACAGTCCGTGTTTTTTTGAAACGAAACTACGCTGCGTTTTGATGTCTTATATGGCACGTGGTTCCATCCCATTTAAAAAGTTATGCCCTACGAGAGATGACATCTGCGTGCCACGATCCATCCGTCCAAGAAATTCTAAAGTTGCACAGTGCATATTTTTTAGAGTCGAAACTAGGTTCTGATGGGAAAACCTTATTGTACCTGTAGGTCTTTGAATAAGCTTCGATTTGATATATTAAGGGGCATGTGGTTCCACCAATGTGAAAAGTTATGCCCTATGGAAGATAACATGCTCCTGCCACGATCTGTCCGTTCCAGAAATTCTAAAGCTTCACAGTCTATGTTTTTTGGACTGAAAACAGGGCTACGATGGGTAAAACATGTCTCAAATATAGGTCTCTGAATCAGTTTCGATTTGATATCTTACCGGCCACGTGGTTCCACCTGAGTCAAAAGTTATGCCCTACGCAAGTTGACCTGTCTGGGACCCGATCCGCCTGTTCTAGAAATTCTAAAGCTACACAGTCCGTGTTTTTTGGATTCAAAGTTATGCTGCATTGGTTTAACCATGTTACACCTGTAGGACTCTGAATAAGCTTCGATTTGATATCATACGGCCCACGTGGTTCTGCCTGAGTCAAAAGTTATGCCCTACAAAAGTTGACATGTGCATACCACGATCCGCCTGTTAATTTTAAAGGTACACAGTCCGTGTTCTTTGGACTCAAAACTGGGCTGCGACGGGTAAACACCGTCGCACCTGTAGGTCTTATTATATGCTTCAATTTGATATTTACGGGGAAGGTGGTTCCACCCTTGTCTAAAGTTGCACGGACTTTGAATTTTAGACTCAAAACTTGGCTACGATTAGTAAAACCTGTCGCACCAGTAGGACTCTGAATAAGAAAGATTTTATATCTTACGACCCACGTGGTTCCACCAGAGTGAGAAATTATGCCTTACAGAAGTTAACATGTGCGTGCCATTATCCGTCTGTTCTAGAAAGTCTAAAGTTTTATAGTCTGTGTTTTTTACACACGAAACTTGTAGGTCTCTGAATAAGCTTCAATTTGATATCTTACGGGCCGTGTTGTTCCACCCATGTCAAAAGTTATGCCCTACAGAAGTTGAATATTACGTGCCACGATCAATATTTTGCAGAAATTCTAAAACTGCACAGTCTATATTTTTTGGACTTGGAACTAGGCTGTGATGGGTAAATCCTGTCGCTCCTCGAGTAATCTTCAATTTGATATCTTACGGGCCACGTGGTTCCACCCCTGTCAAAAGTCATGCCCTACAGAAGTTGACTTGCGTGTGCATCGATCCATTTGTTACAGAAATTCTAAAGCTTCACAGTTTATGTTTTTCGACTTGAAACTAGGTTATGATGGGTAAAACCGGTCGCAGCTTGAGTAAGCTTTGATTTTATATCTTACGGGCCATGGGGTTTCTCCCATGTCAAAAGTTATGCCGTACGTGCCACGATACATAGTCTATGTTTTTTGGTCTTGAAACTATCCTGTGAAGGGTTAACTCTACTGCACCTTGAATAAGCTTCGATTTGATATCTTACGGGACATGTGGTTCCACCCATGTCAAAAGTTAGGCCCTATGTAATTTGCCTTGTGTGTGCCACGATCCATCCGTTTAACAAATTTCAAACTGCACAGCCCATGTTTTTTGGAATCAAAACTTGGCTGCGATGGGTAAATAATATAGCACCTCTAGGTCTCAAAACTTGGCTACAATGGGTAAATGATGGGCACGTGATTCGAAATTAGGCTGCATTGGTTTAACCATGTTACACCTGTAAGACTCTAAGTAAGCTTTGATTTGACCTGTGCGTACCACGATCCGATTGTTAATTTTAAAGTACGCAGTCTGTGTTCCTCGGACTCAAAACTGAGCAGCGATGGGTAAACACTGTCGCACCTGTAGGTATCTGTCTAAGCTTCTATTTTATATTTATGGGGCAGGTGGTTCCGCCCATTTCAAAAGTAATGCCCTAAAGAAGTTGACATGCACGGGCCACGTTTTGTCTGTTCCAGAAATTCTAAAGTTGCACAGTCCATATTTTTTGGACTCAAAACTAGGCACCTGTAGGTCTCTGAATAAGTTTATATTTTTTACACACAAAACTAGACTGTGATGCGTAAAACCTGTCGTACTTGTCGGTCTCTAAATAAGCTTCAATTTGATATCTTATGGGGCACGTGGTTTCACCCATGTCAAATGATATGCCCTACGGAAGTTGGCAAGCGTGTGCCAGGATCCGCCTGTTCCAGAAATTCTAAAGTTGCACGGTCTTTGAATTTTGGCCTCAAAACTTCGCTACGATGGGTAAACCCTGTTGCACCATTAGGACTCTGAATAAGATCTATTTGATATCTCATGAGCCACATCGTTCCATGAGGGTGAAAAGTTATGCCTTACGAAAGTTGACATGCGCAAGCCACGATCCGTCTATTCAAGAAATTCTAAAGTTGTACAGTTAGTTTCTTTCACACATGAAACACGACTGTGATTCATAAAACCTATCGTTCTTGTCGGTCTCTGAATAAGGTTCAATTTGATATCTTACGGGGCACATGGTCCAACCCATGTCAAATGTTATGCCCAACAGAAGTCGGCATGCAAGTGCCACGATACGCCTATTCTGGAAATTCTAAAGTTGCACGGTCTTTGAATTTTAGAATCAAAACTTGGCTACGATTGGTAAACCCCGTCGCACAAGTAGGACTCTAAATAAGATAGATTTGATATCTTACGGGCCACATGTTTTCACCAAAGTAAGAAGTTATGCTTACAGAAGTTGACATACGCATGTCACGATCCTTCTGTTCTAAAAATTCTAGAGTTGTACAGTCTGTGTTTTTTACACACAAAACCAGGCAACGATACTTAAAAACTATCTTACTTGTAGGTCTCTGAATAAGCTTCAATTTGATATCTGATGGGCCACGTGGTTCAACCCAAGTCAAAAGTTATGCCTTATAGAAGTTAACCTCCGTGTGCCACAATCCATTTTCGGACTTTAAACTAGGCTGTGATGGGTAAAACCTATGACAACTTGAGTAACCTTCGATTTGATATCTTACAGGCCACATGGTTCCACCAATGTCAAAAGTTATGCCCTACGCAAGTTGACGTGCGCGTGCCACGATCCCTTTTTTTGTAGAAATTCTAAAACTGCACAGTCTATATTTTTTGTACTTGAAACTAGGTTGTGATGGGTAAACCTTGTCGCACCTTGAGTAAGCTTCGATATGATATCTTGTAGGCCACATGGTTCCACCCATGTCAAAAGTTATGCCTTATAGAAGTTGATTTGCAAGTGCCATGATCCATTTGTTGCAGAAATTATCAAGCCATACAGTCTATGGTTTTCAACTTGAAACTAGGATGTGATGAGTAAACCCTATTGCACCTTGAATGAGGTTCGATTCGATATCTTACGGGTCACGTGTTTCCAGCCATGTCAAAGGTTGTGCCCTATCAGCTGCGACGGTGCCCTATCGGCTGCGACAGGTAAACCCTGTCGCGTCTGTAGGTTTCAGAATAAGCTTCGATTTTATATCTAAAGGGTCACGTGATTCAGCGCAAGTCAAAATTTATACCCTACAGAAGTTGTCTTGCGTGTGCCACGATCCACCTGTTCGAGAAATTTTAAAGCTCCACAGTCTGTGTTCTTTGGTTTCGAATCTAGGCTGTAAACAATGTCTCACCTTTCGGTCACTAATGACGCATCGAATTGATATCTTACGGGGCATGTGGTCAAGAGTGAAAAGTTATGCCTTTCGGAAGTTGACATGTGCGTACGACGATCCGACTGTTCCAGAAATTCTAAAATTGTATAGTCTTTGTTTTTTATACACGAAACTAGACTACGATGCGTAAAACCTGTCACACTTGTAGGTCTTCAAATAAGCTTCAATTTGATATCTTACGGGCCATGTGGTTCCACCCATGTCAAAAGCTATGCCCTTTGGAAATTGACCTCCCCATGCCACAATCCATCAATGTTTTTTAGACTCAAAACTGGGCTACAATAGGTAAACCCTGTCGCATCTGTAGTTCTCTGAATAAGCTTAGATTTTATATCTAACAGGCCATGTGGTCCCACCCGAGTAAAAAGTTATGCTCTGGGGAAGTTCACTTGCGTGTTCCACAAATTCCATGTTCTAGAAATTTTAAAGCTGCACAGTCTGCGTTCTTTGGATTTGAAACTACGTTGTGACGGGTAAAGCCTGTCGCACCAATAGGGCTCTGATGAAGCATCAATTTAATATCTTAAAGTTGTACAGTCTGTGTTTTTTACGCATGAAAGAAGACTGCGATTCATAAATCCTATCGTTCTTGTCGGTCTCAGAATAAACCTTAATTTGATATCTTACGGGGCACATGGTCCAACCCATGTCAAATGTTATGCCCTATGGAAGTTGGCATGCGCGTGCCACGATCCGTCTATTCCAGAAATTCTAAATAAGAATGATTTTATACTCAAAACTTGGCTCAAAACTTGGCTACGATTGGTAAACCCTGTCGCACTAGTAGGACTCTGAATAAGAATGATTTTATATATTACGGCCAATGTGGTTCCACCAGAGTATTTTTCTAGAAATTCTGAAGTTTTATAGTCTGTGTTTTTACACATAAAACTAGACTTTGATACGTAAAAACCATCGTACTTGTAGGTCTCTGAATAAGCTTCAATTTGATATCTTACGGGCCATGTTGTTCCACCCATGTCAAAAGTTATGCCCTACAGAAGTTGAATATTACATGCCACGATCAATATTTTGCAGAAATTCTAAAGCTGCACAGTCTATATTTTTTGGACTTGGAACTAGGCTGTGATGGGTAAACCCTGTCACTCCTTGAGTAAGCTTCGATTTGATATCTAACGGGCCACGTGGTTCCACCCCTGTCAAAGGTCATGCCCTATAGAAATTGACCTGTGCGTGCATCGATCCATTTGTTACAGAAATTCTAAAGCTTCCCAGTCTATGTTTTTCAACTTGAAACTAGGTTATGATAGGTAAAACCTGTCGCAGCTTGAGGAAGCTTCGATTTTATATCTTACGGGCCATGGGGTTTCTCCCATGTCAAAAGTTATGTCGTACGAAAGTTGACTTGCACTTGCCATGATACATAGTCTATGCTTTTTGGACTTGAAACTATGCTTTGAAAGGTTAAATCTATTGCACCTTGAATAAGCTTCGATTTGATATCTTACGGGATACGTGGTTCCACACATGTCAAAAGTTAGGCCCTATGTAAGTTGCCTTGCGTGTGGCACGATCCATCCATTCCAAAAATTTCAAACTGCACAGCCCATGTTTTTTGGACTCAAAACTTGGCTGTGATGGGTAAATGCTCTCGTACAAGTAGGTCTCAAAACGTGGATGCGATGGGTAAATGATGGGCACATGATATAAAATCAAAGCTGAATATGTAACAGACGGATCGTGGCACGCGCATGTCAACTTTCGTAAGGCATAATTTTCACCTATTGAATCACGTGGCCCGTAAGATATCAAATCGAATCTTATTCAGAGTCCTAGTGGCGTGATACGGCCTACCCATCGTAGCCATGTTTGGAGTCCAAAATTCACAGACCGTGCAACTTTAGAATTACAGAACAAGCGGATCGTGACAGATGCATCCCAACATCCGCAGTGCATAACAATTGACATGGGTGGAACCACATGCCCCGTAAGATATCAAATCGATGCTTTATCAGGGAACTACAGGGTTTACTCCTCATAGTCGAGTTTCGAATAGAAATAACACAGACTATGTACGTTTAAAATTTCAAGAAAAGGCAGATCGTGGTGCATAAAGTTCCACGAGGGTGAAAAGTTATGCCTTACGAAAGTTGACATGCGCACGCCACGATCCGTCTATTCAAGAAATTCTAAAGTTGTATAGTTTGTGTTTGTTACACATGAAACAAGACTGTGATTCATAAAACCTATCGTTCTTGTCGGTCTCTAAATAAGCTTCAATTAGATATCTTACGGGGCACGTGGTCCAACCCATGTCAAATGTTATGCCCTACAGAAGTCGGCATGCACGTGCCACGATATGTCTATTATGGAAATTCCAAAGTTACACGGTCTTTGAATTTTGGAGTCAAAACTTGGCTACGATTGGTAAACCCCGTTGCACTAGTAGGACTCTGAATAAGATAGATTTTATATTTTACGGGCCACGGGCTTTCACCAGAGTGAAAAGTTATGCCTTACAGAAGTTGACATACGCGTGCCCCGATCCGTCTGTTCAAAAAATTCTAGAGTTGTACAGTCTGTATTTTTTACACACAAAACCAGCTAGACTTCAATTTGATATCTGACGGGCACGTGGTTCCACGCAAGTCAAAAGTTATGCCTTAAAGAAGTTGAATTGCGTGTCCAATAGGTGGAACCACGTGGCCCGTAAGATATTAATTTAAAGCTTATTTAGAGACCGACAAGTACGACGGGTTTTACGCATCACAATCTTGTTTCCGTAAGGCATAACTTTTCACTCTGGTGGGACCACGAATCCCGTAAGATTTCAAATCGATCTTATTCAGAGTCTTACTAGGGTGACATGGTATACCCATCTTAGCCAAGTTTTGAGTCTAAAATTCAAAGACCGTGCAGCTTTAGAATTTCTGGTTGGAATTATAAGATATCAAATCCAAGCATATTCAAGGTGCGGCAGAGTTTACCCATCACAGCCCAATTTCAAGTCCCAAAAACATAGACTGTGCAGCATTAGAATTTTTGCAACAAACGGATCGTGGCACGCGTATGTCAACTTCCATAGCGCAGAACTTTTGACATGGGTGGAACCATGTGGCCTGTAAGACATCAAATCAAATCTTATTCAAGAAGGGGCAGGGTTTACCCATCACAGCCTAGTGTCAAGTCCAAAAAACAGAGACTGTGCAGCTTTAGAATTTCTGCAACAAATGGATCGTGGCACACGCAGGTCCGCTTCTATAGGGAATGACTTTTCACATGGGAGGAACCATGTGGCCCTTAAGATATCAAATCTATGCTTCATCAGAGACCTACACGTGCAACAGTGTTTACCCATCACAGACTAGTTTCGAATCCAAAGAACACAGACAGTGCAGCTTTAAAATTTTTGGAACAGGTGGATCGTGGCACGCACAAGTCAACTTCCCTAGGGCATAACTTTTCACTCTGGTGGAACCACGCGGCCCATAAGATATCAAATCGATCTTATTCAGAGCCTTACTGGTGTGAGAAGGTTTACCCATCGTAGCCAAGTTTTGAGCCTAAAATTCAAATACCGTGCAGCTTTCAAATTTTTTGGTGTAACCATAAGATATCAAATCCAAGCATATTCAAGGTGTGACAGAGTTTACTCATCACAGACTAGTTTGAAGTCCCAAAAACATAGAATTTGCAGCATTAGAATTTCTGCAACAAACGGATCGTGGCACGCGCAGGTCAACTTTCGTAGCGCGTTACTTTTGTCATGGGTGGATCCATGTGGTCCGTAAGACATCAAATCGAAGCTTATTCAAGCTAGGGCAGGGTTTACCTATCACAGCCAAGTTTCAAGTCCAAAAACTATAGACTGTGCAGCTTTAGAGTTTCTGCAACAAATGGATCATGGCACACGCAGGTCAACTTCTGTAGGGCATGGCTTTTGACATGAGTGGAGCCACGTGGCCCGTATGATATCAAATCGACGTTTCATCAGAGTCCTACAGGTGCAACAGGGTTTACCCGTCACAGCCTAGTATCATATCCAAAGAACACAGTCTGTGCGGCTTTAAAATTTCAAAAACATGGACTATGCAGTTTTGAATTTGTGGAACCGATGGATCGTGGCGCGCACAGGTCAACGTCCATAGGGCATAACTTTTTACATGGGTAGAACCACGATCCCCGTAAGATATCAAATCAAAGATTATTCAAGCTGCAACAGGGTTTACCCATCACAGGCTAGGTTCAAGTCCAAAAACATAGACTGTGCAGCTTTGGAATTTCTACAACAAACAGATCATGGCACGCGCAGGTCATCTTCCATAGTGGCATAAATTTTTACATGGGTGAACCAATTTTCCCGTATCATATCAAGTCAAAGCTTATTCAAGAGCGATAGGATTTATCAGCCACAGCCTAGTTTCAAGTAAAAAAACATAGACTATGCATCTTTAGAATTTCTACAACAAACGCAACGTGGCACTCGCATGTCAACTTCCATAGCGCATAACTTTTGACGTGGGTGGAACCACGTGGCCCGTAAGATATCAAATCGATGCTTCATCAGAGACCTACAGGTGCGACAATGTTCACCCGTCATAGCCTAGTATCGCATCCAAAGAACACACACTACGCGGCTTTCAAATTTCTGGAACAAGTAGATCATGGCACGCACAATTCCACTTCTCTAGGGCATAACTTTTGACTTGGGTGTAACCACATGGCCCATTAGATATCAAATCGAAGCTTATTTTGAGACCTACTGGTGCGACAAGGTTTACCCATCCGCAGCCCAGCTTTGAGTCCAAAAACATGGACTAGTTAAGAATTTCTAGAACCGATGGATCGTGGCACGCACAGGTCAACTTCCATTGGGCATAAATTTTGACATGGCTGGAACCACATGGCCCGTATGATACCAAATCGAAGCTTATTCAAGGTGCAACTAGATTTACCAATCACATCCTAGTTTCAAGTCCAAAAAACATAGACTGTGCAGCTCTAGAATTTCTGAACCAAATGGATCATGGCACGCGCAGGTTAACTTCCATAGGGCATAACTTCTTACATGTGAGGAACCACATGGCCCGTAGGATATAAAATCGAAGCTTACATAAGGCGTGATAGGTTTTACCCATGATAGCCTAGTTCCATGTCCAAAAAACATACACTGTGCAGCTTTAGAATTTCAACAACAAATTGATCGTGGCACGCGTAGTTCAACTTCCGTAGGGCATAAGTTTTGACACGGGTGAAACCACGGGCCTTGTAAGATATCAAATTGAAGCTTATTCAGAGACCTACAGTTGTGATAGGGTTTACCCGTCAGAGCTGAGTTTTGTTTCCAAAAAACACGGACATTGCAGCTTTAGAACTGCTGTGACAGACGGATCGTAGCACGCGCGTGTCCACTTCCGTAGGGCATAACATTTGACACGGGTGCAACCACGGGCTGTGTAATATATCAAATAGAAGCTTATTCAGAGACCTGGAACAGACAGATCGTGGCACGTGCATGTGAACTTCCGTATGGCATAACTTTTCACTCCGGTGGAACCACGTGGCCTGTAAGATATCAAATCGATCTTATTCAGGGTCATATTTGTGCGATATGGTTTACCCAAAATAGCCAAGTTTGAGTCCAAAATTGAAAGACCGTGTAAGTTTAGAATTCCCGGAATAGACTGATCATGGCACACGCATGCCAACTTTCGTAGGGCATGACACTTGACATGGGTGGGACCACATGCTCTGTAAGATATCAAATTACATATTTTTCAGAGACCGACAAGTGCGATAGGTTTTACCCATCACAGCCCAGTTTCGAATCTAAAGAACACAGATTGTGCAGCTTTAAAATTTCTATAACAGGTGGATCATGGCATGCACAAGACAACTTGGGTAGGGCATAACCTTTGACTGAGGTGGAACCATATGGCCCGTTAGATGTCAAATGATATCTAATCGAAGCTTCTTAAAGGTGCAAAGGGGTTACCTGTCACAACCGAGTTTCAAGTGAAAAAAAAATAGACTGTGTAGCTTTAAAAGTTCTGCAACAAACGGATCGTGGCACGCACAGGTCAACTTCCATAGTGCATAACTTTTGACATGGGTGGAACCATGTGGCCCGTAAGATATCAAATCGAATCTTATTCAAGGTGGGACAGAGTTTACCCATCATAGCCTACTTTCAAGTCCAAAACATATAGACATTGCAGCATTAGAATTTCTGCAACAAAGAGATCGGGGCACACGCAGGTCAACTTCTGTAGGGCATGACTTTTGACGTGGGTGGAACCACGTGGCCCGTAAGATATCAAATTGAAGCTTATTCGGACACCGACAAGTACAAAAGGTTTTACGCATCACGGTCTAGTCTTTTGGGTAAAAATAGAGAATGTACAACATTAAAATTTCTGAAATTGACAAATTGTGGAGCGCGCATGTCAACTTCTGTAAGACATAACTTTTCACTTTGGTAGAACCACGTGGCACGTGCAGGTTAACTTCCATAGGGCATAAATTTTCACATGGGTGGAACCAGGTGGCCCATAAGATATCAAATTGAAGCATATTCAAGGTGCGATAGATTTTACCCATCACAGCCTAGTTCCAAGTCCAAAAAACATAGACTGTGCCACTTCAAAATTTCTACAGCAAATGGATAGTGGCATGTGCAGGTCAACTTCTGTAGGGCATAATTTTTGACATGTGTGGAACCACGTGGCCTGTAAGATATTATATCAAAGCTTACTCAAGGTGCAAAAGGGTTTACCCATCACAGCCTAGTTTCATGTCCAAAAAACATAGACTCTGCAGCTTTAGAATTTCTGTAATAAATTGATCGTGGCACGCACAGGTCAACTTCGGTAGCGTATAACTTTTGACTCGGGTGGAACCACAGGGCCAATTAGATATCAAATCGAAGCTTATTCTGAGACCTACAGGTGCAATAGGGTTTACAAGTGGCAGCCCTATTCTGAGTCCAAAAAAACATGGACTGTGTAGTTTAGAATTTGTGTAACCGATTGATTGTGGCACGCGCTGGTCAACTTCCATACGGCATAACATATTACTTGGGTCGAACCACGAGCACTGTAAGATACCAAATCGAAGATTATTCAAGGTGCAATAGGATTTATCCATCAAAGGCTAGGTTCAAGTCCAAAAACGTAGACTGTGTAGCTTTGGAATTTCTACAACAAACGGATCGTGGCACGCGCATGTCAACTTCTGTAAGGCATAACTTTTCACAATGGTGGAACGACGTGGCCCGTAAGATATTAAATCGATCTCATTTAGAGTCATACTCGTGCGACAAGGGTTACCCATCATAAGCAAGTTTTGAAACTAAAATTCAAAGACCGTGCAACTTTAGAATTTCCAGAACAGACAATCGTGTCACGCGCATGCCAACTTCCGTAGGGCATAACATATTATATGAGTGAAACCATATGCCCCGTAAGATATCAAATCGTAGCTTATGAGAGACCTATAGGTACGATAGGGTTTACCCGTCCCAGCCCAGTTTCGAATCCAAAAAACACAGACTGTGCAGCTTTAAAATTTCTGGAATAGGTGGATCGTGGCACGCGCAAGTCAACTTCTGTAGGGCATAACTTTTGACTCGGGTGGAACTACGTAGCCCGTATGATATCAAATCAAAGGTTATTCAAGGAGCGACAGGGTTTACCCCTCACAGCCCAGTTTCAAGTCCTAAAAACATAGATTGTGCAGCTTTAGAATTTTTGCAACAAATAGATCGTGGCACGCGCAAGTCAACTTCCATAGGGAATAACTTTTGACATGGGTGGAATCACATGGCTCGTAAGATATCAAATCGAAGCTTACCCAAAGACGTACAACTTTTCACTCTAGAAGAACCACGTGGACCGTAAGATATCAATTCTATTTTAGTCAGAGTCCTATTGGTGTGACAAGGTTTACCCATCATAGCCAAGTTTTGAGTCCAAAATTCAAAGACCGTGCAACTTTAGAATTTCTGGAATATACGGATCGTGGCACGCACATGCCAACTTCCGTAGGGAAAACATTTGACAAGGGTGGACCACGTACCTCGTACGATATAAAATTAAAGCTTATTCATAGACCGACAATTACGACAAGTTTTATGCATCACAATCTTGTTTCATTTGTATAAATCACATACTGTACAACTTTAGAATTTCTGGAATAGACGGATCGTTGCACGCGCATGTCAACTTCCGTATGTCTTTACTTTTCACTATGGTGGAACTACGTGGCCCGTAAGATATTGAATCAATCTTAATCAGAGCCCTACTGGTGCGACATTGTAGCCAAGTTTACACAATGTAGCCAAGTTTTAAATCCAAAATTCAAAGACTGTGCAACATTAAAATTTCTGGAACAGGTGGATCGTGGAAAGAGCAAGTCAACTTCCATAGGGCATAACTTTTTACTCAGGTGGAACCACGGGGCCCGTTAGATATTAAATCGAAGCTTATTCTGAGACCTACAAGTGGGATAGGGTTTACAAGTTCTAGCCATGTTCTGAGTCCAAAAAACATGGACTGTGCAGTTTGGAATTGTTGGAACCGATGGTACATGGCACGCGCAGGTCAACTTCCATAGGACATTACTTTTGACGAGGTTCGAGCCACGTGCCCCGCAAGATATCAAATCGAAGCTTATTCAAGGTGCAACAGGGTTTACCCATCACAGGCTAGGTTCAAGTCCAAAAAAATAGATTATGCAGCTTAAGACTTTCTACAACAAATGGATCGTGGCACACGCAGGTCAACTTCAATAGGGCAAAACTTTTTACAAGGGTGGAACCACGTGGCCCGTAAGATATTAAATTGAAGCTTACTCAAGGTGCACCAGGTTTACCCTTCACAGCCTAGTTTCAAGTCCAAAAATGATAGACTGTGTAGGTTTAAAATTTCTCCAAAAACAGATCGTGGCACTCGCAGGTCAACTTTTGTAGGGCATAACTTTTAACATGGGTGGTACCACGTGGCCCGTAAGATATCAAATCGATGGGCCAGCTTTGAGTCCAAAAATCATGGACTGTGCAGTTTAGAACTTCTGGAACCTATGAATCGTGGCACGCATAGGTCAACTTCCATAGGGCATAACTTTCGACATTGGTGGAACCACGTGGCACGTAAGATATCAAATTGAAGCTTACTCAAGGTGCACCGAGTTTACCCATCATAGCCTAGTTTCAAGTGTAAAAAACATAGATTGTGCAACTTTAGAATATCTGCAACAAACAGATCCTGGCACGCGCTGATCAACTTCTGTAGGGCATAACTTTTAACATGGGTGGAACCACGTGGCCCGTAAGATATTAATTTGAAGCTTATTTAGAGACAGACAAGTACGACGGGTTTTATGCATCACAATCTTGTTTCCGTAAGGCATAAATTTTCACTCTGGTGGGACCACGCGTCCCGTAAGATATCAAATCGATCTTATTCAGAGTCTTACTGGTGTGACATGGTATACCTATCTTAGCCAAGTTTTGAGTCTAAAATTCAACCGTGCAGCCTTAGAATTTTTGGGTGGAATTATAAGATATCAAATCCAAGCATACTCAAGGTGTGACAGAGTTTACCCATCACAACGTAATTTCAAGTCCAAAAACATAGACTGTGCAGCGTTAGAATTTCTGCAACAAACGGATCGTGGCACGCGTAGGTCAACTTCCATAGCGCATAACATTTGACATGGGTGGAACCATGTGGCCTGTAAGACATCAAATCAAATCTTATTCAAGAAGGGGCAGGGTTTACCCATCACAGCCTAGTGTCAAGTCCAAAAAATAGAGACTGTGTAGCTTTAGAATTTCTGCAATAAATGGATCGTGGCACACGCAGGTCCAATTCTGTAGGGAATGACTTTTCACATGGATGGAACCATGTGGCCCATATGATATCAAATCTACGCTTCATCAGAGACCTACAGGTGCAATAGGGTTTACCTGTCACAGACAAGTTTCGAATCCAAAGAATACAAACTGTGCAGCTTTAAAATTTCTAGAACAAGTGGATCGTTCCACGCGCGAGTCAACTTCCGTAGGGCATAACTTTTCACTCTGGTGGAACCACACGGCCCGTAAGATATCAAATCAATCTTATTTAGAGTCTTACTGGTGTGACAAGGTTTACCCATTGTAGCCAAGTTTTGAGCCTAAAATTCAAATACCGTGCAGCTTTCAAATTTTTGGGTGGAACCATAAGATATCAAATCCAAGCATATTCAAGGTGCGACAGAGTTTACTCATCACAGCCTAGTTTGAAGTCCCAAAAACGTAGAATTTGCAGTATTAGAATTTCTGCAACAAACGGATCGTGGCACGCGCAGGTCAACTTTCGTAGCGCGTTACTTTTGTCATGGGTGGATCAATGTGGTCCGTAAGACATCAAATCGAAGCTTATTCAAGCTAGGGCAGGGTTTACCCATACAGCCTCGTTTCAAGTCCAAAAATTATAGACTGTGCAGCTTTAGAATATCTGCAACAAATGGATCATGGCTCATGCAGGTCAACTTCTGTAGGGCATGGCTTTTGACATGAGTGGAGCCACGTGGCTCGTAAGATATCAAATCGACGTTTCATAAGAGTCCTATAGGTGCAACAGGGTTTACCCGTCACAGCCTAGTATCGTATCCAAAGAACACAGTCTGTGCGGCTTTCAAATTTCAAAAACATGGACTATGCAGTTTTGAATTTGTTGAAGCGATGGATCGTGGCACGCACAGGTCAACTTCCATAGGGCATAACTTTTTACATGGGTCGAACCACGATCCCCGTATGATATCAAATCAAAGCTTATTCAAGCTGCAACAGGGTTTACCCATCACAGGCTAGGTTCAAGTCCAAAAACATAGACTGTGCATCTTTGGAATTTCTATAACAAACAGATCATGGCACGCGCAGGTCATCTTCCATAGGGGCATAAATTTTTACATGGGTGAACCAATTTTCCCGTATGAAATCTAGTCAAAGCTCATTCAAGGAGCGATGGGATTTATCAGCCACAGCCTAGTTTCAAGTAAAAAAAACATAGACTATGCATCTTTAGAATTTCTGCAACAAACGCAACGTGGCACTCGCATGTCAACTTCCATAGCGCATAACTTTTGACATGTGTTGAACCATGTGGCCCGTAAGATATCAAATCGAAGCTTATTCAT